>JAJOOS010021558.1:0-27163 GCA_029582725.1 Solanum chiquidenum
CCGTAGATGACCTCCGTGGATGACCTTTTTCAGCATCTCCTTCAGCTATCTCTAAGCTTCCGCGCCTGAACACCTTTCCTGCAAAACATGATAAAACACATAAAAACCAATATAAAATGGCTCTAGATACACACAACTTGTAAGTGAAATGTATTAGAAATACCGTAAACTCACGGTATATCAATCACTTCGCTCTGAACGTCAATTCTAACGTAATGTTCTTGCTCCCTATTCTCCTTACTTCAGTACTTAACTAACGACGATTGCATGACACTAATAGATTGGGTAGAATAGCTTTTTGGGGGTAGTTTTTGGAAAATGAAATAGGTTGCTTGCTTTGATAAATAAATGTAGCATGGATACTTTTCTTACGTCCCCAACGTCTCCACAACGTCCTCGACGTAAGGATTTTGTATAAATATGCTTGAATCGGTACCAAAATGGGTGGGGGAAGTTAAAGGGTCTCTTGATATAAAACTCAGATTTGGGTACTATTTAGGGGTTATTTTTCTGAAATAATTGCATATTTAGGTTCTAGGGTAGTTAATACATTCTGATATGCTGAAATTCTATAAAAAAAGAGAGTTTTTGGGATGAAGAGGTGCCATGGCCGCGCCTGTTGTTCATCCAAGATGAAGGCTGCTCTGGCAGCCTCTCTCATCCTGCTCTGGCAGGATTTGGGCCGCTGTGGTGGGATTCTGGTAACCAGTAGCCTGAACTCCTAAAAATAGAAAATTGCTCCCTTCCTATTTTAACCAGGTTTGGCCTACTTCCCCAGTGTTCTAACATGTTTATTAACCTTTGCAGGCATTTCTAAATGGCTTGTCTTAACGAGGACAATTTGCCCTTCATCCGGTTTCCCGATGTTGCTAGTCGGGAGAGGTTCCATGACCACTAGAACACTAAATTGTGTTGCGAGCGGGGTTTCCACTTACTGAATCTAGAGGAGAAGGCGCCTGTCTTTCATGCTCGACTCATGGAGTTCGGGTGGGTTCCAGTGACTGAGGCTCCTCCCCGCCGCACATACCGACTGGGTGAAGGTGTTCTATGCTATCCTACCCACCGTGCGCTGGGATGATCGTCACCCCATCATCCACATCCGGGGAGTTGACATCCCCTTGAATGCCACAACCATTAATGAGGCGTTAGAGGTGCCCGAGGTCTCAAATACGGAGTACGAGGCCAAGCTGAGGAAGATGGATCTAGGCTGGCTGAGGGACACTCTGATTGAGCATGTGCGCCAGGATCAGGCCTACTGGGTTACTGCATAGGGCATCACTAGTACGTATTGGTCACCTAATGCTAACATGTGGCTATGCTTGGTTACTAGGAGGATCCGCCCGTCGGGCAACCGCACCGACGTGACCTTTCCTCGGGCCTTGGTAGTGGCGTGCACTATACAGGGCATCGAGTTAAATGTGGGGGAACATGTCATATCAGAATCAAAGATGTTTTATCGGGGCAACAAGAATGCATTCTTCCTACGGGGACTAGTGACCGCGCTGTGCAGGCTGGAAGGAGTGCCACTTCTGGACTCCGACGAGGTACTTCCCATGGATCCCTCTTTTCATCCTCTTTTAATTAGGGAGGGCTCTACCTTTAGGAGCAAGAAGAGGAGGACATGTCGTGCCAGCAGCAGCCAGTCGGATGCGGAGGAGGAGGGATGTAATGATGGTGCAGGGGACGACACTCTTCCCTCCCAGTCCTAGCCCTCACTTTCTAGTGCTCAAGTGGAGGAGGACCTGGTGGCCATCCAGTGAAACATTTTGGGCTCCCGAGCTAGTACCTTGACTTGAGTTCCACCCGCTACTGCCATCGAATTGGAGATGCTGCGCCACTAGTTGCGATGGGAGAAGAAGACGAACATATAGAGAGATCGCTTGATGGCCCACATGTGGAAGACGTTGAAGGTCATCTTTTCCTGTGTCTCCCCCCAGCGGGAGCTTCCCACACTTAGGCCGAAGGATTTCACGGAGTTTTCTTGGTTAAATGAAGCTTGGGCCGGAGAGACGGCACCAGAGGACATGGGCTCGGAGAGCGACTCCTCTCATTCTCAAGGATCCTGATTTGTTTCTTCGCCCCTCTTGGGCTTGTAATTTAGGACAAATCTTTACCTTATTTTCATGTTTTAGCCTTTCTTTATTTTTGTAAGCACATGGATACTAGGTTTTTCTGTCTGATACAATCGATATTTAAATATTACGGTTATAACTTTGCCCCGCTCTGGCGGGAGTAATCCCACATTGGCGGCCTCGCCTTGGCGGGAGAAGTCCCGCCCCAGCGGCCAAAACAAAAACAGAACCCCTGCCAATAAATTTTCTGGGGTTCTTTTCCTCTCTAGATTCCCCAAGGCTCCCAACTATAACACATGCATTTTAGGGTAATTCCCTTAATTTAACACCACAACCCATGCATCCAATGCAGTCGGAACCTTCTTTTCACAATAAGTTTCACGATACTCAAGCATTTACCACTTGTATAACTTCAACAACTAGGCCACATATTGCACGCAACAAAGTTCAGACACACATTTATAGTACCCGTAATCATATCATCACATTCAAGCAAACTCAACTTCACATTCGCAGTTAATTCAGAAACACGAAGCACACATTCATAGTTTCAAGTCACACTCACAGACTAGTACAAAGTATTAGTTAGTTTGCTCCATGGATGACCATTCCTGATCATCCATTCACTCACACCATTCCTAGGGCCAGATACCAATTGGAACCTTCTCAGTTTCCAAATTGCTTTGCCTGTGGCCCTTGAGTCTTGACCACGACGGCCGGTTTACTTTGTTGAGATACCAATTGGACCCAACTCATACCACAAGCGACACATGCACGAAAGGAGAGAATAAGTGGGACAACTTCCTAGAATGTTTCCTAGCTTCTTGATGATTAGATGTGGACGACACACCAATCCGCAAGAGTCTAGTCCACATTTTTATCTTGTATTGGGAGACCGGTAATGTGGGATCTGATATCAATTTGTCAAGACCCAACCCACTGGGCCGTGCGGGCACCCACTCTAACACCTAAGTAGGAGAACCCTCATATCCCAATAGTTAAAACATCAGGAAAAATTAACGAAAAATGGAAATAAATGAAATCATAGCGTTTTTATAAATGAAAACCTTCTTAAAAAAATTTGGGTTAAAATTTGCAAAGTAATTAACACCCCTAAGGATCTAGTCTAAACAGGTATAAGAGCTACTAAGAGTACAACATGACATAATAATGTAAAGAGACAACTCCCACCATGCGAAAGGAAAAGTAGAAGCTGCTGGAGAATTCTTCGTCTTCATCTAATGAAATATCACCAACCTGCATCCAGTCTATGCCAAAAAGACATAGCAAGAGTAGTATCAGTACAAACCACATGTACTAGTAGGAATCATCGATCGGACCACCGCATAACTAAGAAATCAATTAGCACGAATCATGCAATAAACCATTCGGTTCTCCACCTTTACCCTCTCTTGAATACCCCAGAATTTCACTAGTACCCTTACTACTAACCACCTTACCATTCAACCTACTTACTAGGTTTTTTTATCATAGCCTAACCATTCTAAAGCATAGCAGAGTCCACGGATACAACCACAAGCATTCCGACTAACCACCCACAACATACCCTTACTTTCTCTTTTATATTACCCAGCCTTCTAACTACTAACCACGAATGCCTTCCTCCAAGGTAAAATCCACCTAAGTAATTACATCACGTACACTACCCCCACTTCTCGCCCTTACAACACACGGACAACCCTTGCTCTCAATTATTACGACCCTTGAACCCTTGGTCTTCTCGATTAATTCAATAATGAGTTACACAACAAGTTCACTCAACATAAAAGAACATTCAGATATAAGTCCTCATAACCATATAACAACTCTGGGGAATTACAATATCATTTATCATTACGAACCATGTTCAATTTCACAATCCTCAAGATACACAATTATGTCAAGTCATTGGTCCTCTCATGGAATCCAAACCCAAACTGTTAGCATACAGGAACGTGGTACCCAATCCAATGATTATGCCGGAAAGTTGCAACCGATCCCATAATTATGCCAGAACGTGGCAACCAATCCAAGTTAGTGTGTCGAAACGCAACACCCAATCCATTCAACAAGCCACAATCACAATAACATTATACATTCTCATAATCATACAATCAAGTCATGATTTATGGCATTCATCATTCATATATCCTCATTTACAATTAATGTGATCAATAATGCAACATTCACATACATACATTTATCATAATGAAGCAAGAACAAACATACATCACACAATCATAGAATCACAACCATTACCTATGAAGCATTCATCCATGCACGACACCCAATAATAGCTCGACTATCTCTAGCCCTAGTTCATCATATAAAGCTTCTTCCTATGATTTAATCATCTTTTGTCCGGTGCACGAAGGCCTACGCATAAATCCTACCATTGAATTATATTATATTACGCAGTGAACACAGATTTATAACTACTCAGTTAATAAAACCTAGCCTACCTAGGCGCCAAGCAGCTGCACATAGTTTTTGGATTTGATTCTTGTTTTCGGACTTCGTGACATTGATCTTGACCGGAAATCCGCCATCCACAATGCTCCTTACGCTAGAAATATCCGTCTCTTTTCTTCTCAAACTTAGAGCTACTTTTGAGGGTTTCTAGGGAGGTCTATGTCTAAATTAGGTATTTTAGGAAGAAGGAGAAAGTAAGATTTTTCGTTGTTTACATTCTGCCTCGCCTATCCCGCTCTGGCGCCAACTTACCCCGTCGTGGCGCTACCGTCCTAGTGGCATTTAGCCCGCCTTAGCGGGACAGTGGCCTAGAAATTTTCCAAAATTTTTCTTTCCTTAAATAATAACGGTTCGAGTCGTTACATTACCGAGTCAAGAGCATATTCTGAGTAAAAGCTTTCATGGCCGGTTGATCAAAATGAGGATCCCAAATTGCATGAGGAATATGTCTTAAATGTAAAGAAGTTTGCAATAGAATTTATATTATGGAAAATGTTTCTCTTACTTAGAAATATGTCATGTAATATGCAATATGGAGTGAGAAATTCAAAAAAAACATAAATTTGCAAAGTAGGAAAGATACCTTAGATATTAGATTTATATAGGAAAGAAAAAGATTTAGAAATGGGAAAAAATTATATCATGTTTGCACCAAATCAGTTAAGTACAAATTTATAGAATATGAAAAGGCAGTTTAGTGATATTATATTGATATGGGAAAGAAAAGGATTTAGATATGAGAAAAATCTATATCGTTTATGTATAATGAATATATCATATGTATCCAACTAAATTTGAATTCTCCTCAATAAATTCACATTAGGAGGGAGGGAGTTAAAGCTCTTCCTAATAAAAGTGACTCCATACTCGGTGGACGTCGAACCAGAAACCTCCTATTAAGAATAAATCGATTTTTAACACTTCATCACACTCCTTATTGGTACTGCAAATCTCATACATGAGTACCATATATATGATACTTTGTTCCAGGTTAAAGACTGACTTGTTTCTCCTTTTTACTTATTGATGCACGTATGACGCACAAAATGCACCTGTAACACAAAAAATGCACGTGTGACACACAAAATGCACGTGTGACACACAAAATGCACGTGGTAATAGTATTGTAAAATACTATATCCAAATAAAACAAGAAATCCATGAAGAATATGTTCAAATTGAAGAATGAAAAATGAACATCATTATCATTGGAGAAAGAATGGACAAAATAATATTATTTGAAAATAAGAGCTCTGGAGGTGGAATTGGGACGTACTAGTATGCTACAGTGGGTAAGTCAATGTTCTTAAGTTACTCCAATTTATTATCAGATCACTCCAATTTAACATAGAAATATGTTTCGACCTTTTGTGTTTATTCTACTTGTGTAACGCAAAACTTCTGGCTATCGCTATTTGTTATTATCTATATTACATTGCGGAGGATTTCAATATATTACACATCCTCCTAATGTTATGGTAGCCAAGGATGGACAGGAAAATAATAACATTGTAATTCTTGTTGTATTTGCGAGTCTATATAATAGTATTGCATAATACTATATTCAAACCAAAAAAGGAATCTACGAAAAATATGTCCAAATTGAATTATTAAAAATGAATATTGTTTTCATCAGAGAAGGAATGGACAAAACAACAATATCGGGAAATAAGAGCTATGAAGATGGAATATAGACGTACTACACAACTACCGTGGGTAAGTTAATTTACTTCAAATTCTGATTAGATCACCTAAATTAACCATATAAATATATGTTATTATTCCTATTAAGTTTACGTAGTACATATATTAATATCATTGATCTGACAATTGTTTATTTATTTCCTTCTAATGGGTGGATGGGGCATGCTTCATGGCGCAAGACATTACTTTCCAAAACACAGCTAGAGTTGTGAACTATCAAGAAGTAGCTTTAAGCACATTTGGTCAGTCCTCCACCCACTATAGATGTCAATTTAATGGTTTTCAAAGACACTCGATACATGAACCATGGCAATCTGTTCTACAGAGAATGTATAATTTTGGGCATCATCATCTTCATTTTTGGTGATGCAAATGTGGTGTTACAAAATTGTTTAATTGAAGTATGTTAGCCACTGAAAGACCAATTCATCACCATCACAATACAATAGAGAACTATCAAGAATGGATCAACATGACTTGTGTTGCAGAATTGCACATTGAGATTAACAACTCTAGATGCGGAGGATAATGTAACAATGTAGTTAGGTCGGCCGTGGGAAATTTTTTCACGTACCGTTATTATGCATAGTTACATAGATATGCTGATAAATCCAAGAGAGTGGATAGAATTTGAAGAAATGCTCAGAATTCAGCCATACTATTTGGAATACCAGAATAAAGGAATAAGTGCATATATAAAGATTCGTGTAAGATGGGCATTAGCTACAAATGATCCCAGGATCGTATCAAATTTCATAGTGAGGAATTTCATAAACGGTGATAAACGGATTTCCCCCACAGTCCCACATTACATAGATCTCCTGTGGATAGAAATAGTATTGTACTTAATTGTTTGCGTAATTTTTATCTACCTTGGCCAAATTAATTTCTGAATTGATTTTGAAGTTTTTACAAAATTATATATGCAATGTCCAGTTGGTATGTAGATCTTACGCATAATGTCTTTTAGCTTCTGAAGCTATCTTTTTTAATTCATAGTACTTATGATTTTAGATTGATTTATATTAAGTTTGAAATAAAGGAATCGTTTGGTCCTTGAATAGTTCTTTCGAATCAAAAGAATGATTGAATTGTCTTACTAGGACAATTTGTGGTTCATATGCTTAGTTAGAAAATGATTCGATAAGTTTGTACCAATTTAGGTATTATTCTTCAATTTGCATCTTAGCCAATCTTTATGTAGGAATTTTCCCCAATATTTTAAGCATTTTAAGTTTGTATGTTTTGAAAAGAAAACCATAAGGTATAGTTTTGCAATGCGAAGTTCTATTTTGGAACAATAGTTTTTCTAATTTAAGTTATTGAGTCATTATTAAATTTCGCTAACTAATATTATACAGACAAAATGAGCAAGAATGCCATTTAATTATGTTATCACTTTGTGAATAAATTTTGCAACTTCAACATTTTCAAAATAATATTTAGTTTATTTAAGAATATAAAATAAATATTATTATTCAGTCAATCCTTAATTCAAATTGAATCTAAATTTTAAATATTTTTTAGATATCTTTAAACGTTTATTATCTATGAGGTTTGATTTCTAGAACAAAAGTAAGTTCGTTTGATTTGAAATAAAAATAAATTCTAAAAAAGATATTTTCTAAAGTAATTCTAACACTAATTAATTTTCTACAAAGCCAAAGTTTCTTCTTTTTTTTTGGCAATAAATATTTTTTGGGTTTGTTGTACTTTTGCTGCATCAGGAGAAGTAATATCATATTTTTTATAATATGCACAGAAGCGTAGGCATAAATTGTGAGAGGAACATATAAAAGAAAAGAACATCCCAATAGTATGTGTTATGAAATTAGCACTTAATTCCACAAATAAATGGATCGAATAAAATATATGAACTGAAGAAACATATATGAATGAAGACTAAAAGGTGAGGGGAAAGATAGTTTGTTGAACTCGAACATGCAAACCCATGCCCACTTGCAAAATCTTGAACCTCCTTTATCACTGAACCAAGCTTTTGGCTTATGCTAAAGGAGTAAAATATTGAATATATACATATAAATTTAAAATTAATCCTACATGTATCATTTAATTTTTCGACGAAGAACATTCGAATAAATACACTAGGCTCTACATAACTCCACCCCTATTTCTATATAATTTAAAGGGATTAGTAGTATCCTCAAACTATGATCACATCCTCACTTACACACCATTTCTTTTCGGAATCTATTACATCCATTTTAAAAATAAAGTAAATATAGCATTAGGTGTTGAGGTGACAAAAAAATAATTTAAAATCTAATTAATATGAACATCTGTCATTTAACAATTTGTAATTAATTAATACATATAATTAATTGACATTAAAATTTAAGCTGATATGTTTTAAATTGCTTGTTTTAGTTACACCAATTACTAAAATCATCTTATGCTATTCAATTGAAATTATATATAATATCAAAATTTTTTTTTTATAATTAATTGTATACATATTATTTACAAAAATAATAAACTGTACAGGTAAATCATGAAATGTTACAGTGAAGTCCCTAACAAAATTATGTGGAGGATACAGTCTCCATTCTCTATTAGTCAGTAACACCGTAGTGGAGTAATACTAGGGATAGAGATTGCAGGGGGGGGGGTGCAGGGAGGGCGAGGTTTACCTTATGCGGGGTGAGGTGGTTCTGATTCTATACGGGTGCGGGGATGGGTAGGTTGAATTTTCTTTTTTTTGAAGAATCTAATGCAGGTTATGGGTTCCCTCTTTTAAATATTTGAAACATACTTATTTATAGAAATTTTACTCTTAAAAGTTTTACGGACTAATTATCTTCAACAATTTTATAACTTATTAGATTTTGCTCATCGACTTGAAATCGATTTTTCTTTTTATGCAATATTTATTTAACTCAAAAGGGTTAAATGATACTAATGTTTGTAAAAACAACAAACAACTTTAAATTTTTCTCTCTTCCCAACTAATGCTTCATAAAAAGACAAGAAGTAAAATTCAAGATGGTGGGTTTTCTTTTTTTAATTCCTCATTTCTTTCTGTTACAGAGAAGAGAAATAGTATTGTTTAGGTTCATAAGATTCTTTATTTATAATATTCACAAGTCGTATAAATATGATTGTAATAAATGTAAGAATAGTAAAATAATAAGAAAAATTTACAAGCAAAAAAGAAAGCTAAAAATAACATAAAGAAAAAGGAAAAAAAAGTGGAGTTTAATAATGATTGGTGAAAATAAAAAAATTTATGCAGGGCGGAGTGGGGGGTTTAAAATAAATTTTTTTGTTGTGCGGCGTAGGGCGGATTTGAATGTTTGTGGATTTATGCAGATTCGCCACGCAATTGCCCTCCCCGCCCTATTTGCTTTCCTTAAATAGGGATACAATTTTGAGTGTTATTATTTTAATACATAATAATACATAAATATGCTTTTTTACTTGGTCTCATTTCACATTCATGTATCACGACCCAAAATCGGGCCATGATGGTGTCCACTAGAAACCACCAAGTGGACAAGCCTAAAACCCAATTAACAAGATGATGAAGATACAATTTATATAAAACATAAATAATGCGGAAGACAAAGATAATGTATATAGAAAGAAGGATCATATCATATATATCTATAGTGCAATACATAATGTACAAAATAGGCCCAAAAGTGAACAAAAGACAAACTAACACAAAATACCAATCCCCAGGACCTTGTGTCACCTATGCAGGAGTTGCTACGAATAAAAAGTTAGATATATACAAAGAACTGACTAATCCAAAATACAACATGCGAGTCAGTACAAAACAAGGACAACAACAAGTCTCTGAGCGCCGGGAGATCACCACAAATCCGAGTCTTTGCCCACCAAGGGAGATCCAAATGCTCACTGAGAGTGTATTGAACTGAGAGTGTATTGAACTGGGAGCTGCATCAGAAAAAACTGCAAAATTACAATATGAATACCAAAACACGGGGTACCTAGTAGGAATCATAGGCTGACCTAGCTCCTAAAGACCAAATATATAAAAGAAGCACGATGAAACTATCAAGTCAAGGTAAACTAGGGCACAACTAAAATATCTTAGAGAATAGGCTGGTAATAATAAGCAATTACACGTAGAATCAAACCATCACACACTTAACCAAGTCATGCAATGAATAAAGCATGTAAAACTGCAAGAAAATGAAATCATATGCATGAAAAATCATCGAGACTCCTCCAATGGTACATCAAGCTTAACCGTACGTTAATAACCTGAATAGATGTATCCATGGGCCACCCGTTCGGCACACCGAGCCTACACATAACCCGAATATTTGTATCTATGGGCCACCCAGAATGATACTTCGAGCTTATTGACAATGCAAATCTAAATGATAAATTATAGCCCGAGTCACAACCAATGGGCCGCACAGTATGGTACCTCGATCTCACCAGAGGAAAAACAACATAAAGGTGTGATAAATTGACGAGTCCATAATTTGGACTCATTTAGGGCTTTATTTTAATAGAATTAGTGTCCTCAAATGCATATTTTATCTCAATAACTGATGTAAATCCTTAATTTAAGGTATTTGGAGTTTGAGGCAAGGCATAGACACTACTTGGCAAAAAGGAACAAAACGGCTAAAAAGACGAAGAAAGAAAGGCCTAAGGATCACCTAATGCATTTGGCGAGTCGCTGAATGCCTTAACCTCACCCAAAGTTCCAATGTGCTGAGCCCTGAAGAAAAAGATCAAGTCGGCGATGAAAAGGAGCAGTCGGTGTGTCATCGAACAGTTCCGCGAAGCAGTACTATATTGCCCAATGATCCAAAATGCGAAGATGCTGAAGACAAGAGCTGAAAGGCGATGAAGCAGACCAAAAGGCGGGTCGCCGAGTGCATCAGTGACCCTGACTAACTGCGCCGAGTGATCCTTCGCAACACATTTTTTGACAACTATAAATACTAGTTGAATTTTTATCTTAGTAGGCAATTTCAGATACAACATTTTATTTTTTTAAGTTTCAAGTAGAGAGACCTTGTTCTTAGCCTTTGAAGATTTGAAGACTTCCAATTCCAAGAAATTGGAAGTGGGTGTTGAATATTCTTCATCCTAGACTCGTTTAAAGTTAATATAAATCATACCCAGTTGATGATACTTTGATTTTGTATCATTTTCTTTCTTTTCTCTATGTTTAGCTAAATCCCCAATTCTTGGGGTGTGATTTTGTGAATATGGGTTAAATTTCCTGTTGGGTATTGCTTATTGTTAGTCTATTTACTGTTTAAATGTGATTTAGTTTAGTAGTTGTGTTTGGACTTAATGGGATTGTAGTTGCAAATACGATTTCATCTTTGTGTTTTTGGCTTGCTCGAGAGAGAGGTTTAAAAACTAAGACTACTAAATCAATAGTCGGTGGTTATTGGGTCGTCATGGGTTCAACTCGAGAGAGTGAATCCTAGGCCGTTTCCCACACATTCAGCTTGAGAGATTGAATGGGCTAAGGCAGAGGCTGTGCTTAAATGCGGCAACTCGGTGTTCGAGAGAAATCGAGTTGATTCAGGGTAAGTTGCTCGAGAGAGATTTTACCCCCACTAAAGTCTAGCCTAGTTACAAATGTTCAGCAATTGATTATCAATAGCATTATTCGATTGTGTAGTTATTCGATATTCCTATCACATCTCAAGAATCCCATCTCCCTATATTCACATATTTTAGTTTTCACTGTTTTAGTTGTTAATCGACTACAAACCCCCTTTTGATAATTGACATTCATGTCAACCCCTTAATTTATGATGTTTTTACTCGATAATGTGTTTAGCTATGGTTAAATCTAGCACTTTCTCACTTAACTCTTAATTCTCAGAAACTACTCCCTTGGGACTCGACCCCAACCCATTCAGTTGGGTTATATTACTATTGTACGATCGTAGACACTTGAATCAGAAGTTGTGTCTTGATTAAGCAAACATTAAAATGGCGCCGCTGCCGGGGAGTGGTGTTATTTGAGAATTTTTAGTTAAGTTGAATTTCGTTCTTGTTAATTATGGTTACACTTACTTAATTCTTAGTTTTGTTTTGCTTGCTTGTGTATTGAAACAGGAAAGATGAGTATGAATGGTAACTATGGGTACCAAATGGACCAAGTGCTATCTTCTCTCTACCCAGAGCCAAAAGAGGGGTGGCCTCATGAAAATGAGGCAAACCTCACAAATGGAAGTTGGGTGAGGAGTTGCGTCGAGCCACAACATTAAATAAGGCACTTCTTGGGAGGCAACATAATGTTTTACCGCTTTATTTTTTCTTTAAGAAATAATGGTGTGTTGTTTGTGTAGGTCGAAGTATGGAAAGTGAGTGAGAAGTGCAAATTAGCGAGCCAAAGGTCCAGTCGGCGCATCGCCGAAGAAGTCGGCGACCCCGACTTAGACCGCCGTTGGACTAAAGACAACTTCAAAGTGGTGTCTGTAAAACTCGACGTGCCCATGAAATTATCGGTGAATCACCGACCTGGTCGGCGATTGAGATCTAGTTCGCCGTTTAGACCCCCAGTTTAACTGGAGGTCTAGTAAAACTCGGCGAGGTAAGTATCCACTGAATGGGCAAGAACTGGACGGTTTCTTAAAAGGCCAAAGGTTTAAACTTTCAAACTCTACACTTTTCCTCACTTTAGACCTTCACAAACTCGCACCCGTTTAGTATTTTCAATACTTCTTGCATTTTTACTATATTTGAGTTGTTGATTGGTGCTCGGAGTTGGATTACATTACCGTGTAGCATTTCAAAAGTATTTTAATCGACATCTAAGATTGGTTTTCCGAACCCCAAATTTATTTTTAGCAATTTTGTACTCATTTGCAATGATCTTAGTGATATGTATTGGCCTCTATGATCTTAATTGGTTTTGCTTGTGCCTGTGAAAATATTGCCCGTAGTGTTTATATTGTTAAAATCCCATATTTTTGTGCCTTAAAATTGGTTAAATCTTGTGGGGTTGTGCTTGCATATTGTTGAGTCTAGCAGGGAGAAGTCTGAGTATTCCGAAGATATCGTAAATACCAATATTGTCATGCCACCCCGAAAAAGAGTATTTGATATCACAATAAATGAAGGGGGGTCAAATCCTCCAAAGAAGGGAAGATAAGAACCTCCACCTGGAAATAAAGGCAAGGGCAAGAGGCTCACTTCTGACAGGAAGACCACTATCAGAGATCCTAATGTTCCTTTGTGGTCCCGAGATTCTATGCAGCTGTGCATGCCTTTTTTGCATAAACACCCTTGGCAGCTCTTAGTGGGTTTGGTACTGTTGTTTCTTCTGACGCGACCCCAGGTACTGAGACCCAGGACCAGAGTGATGCACCGGGCACTGATGCCCAGACAGATGGAGCGACTGTGTAGACAGAACCCCCTCTTTACCTCCCTTTCTGTCTTACTTTATTTCACTTTTGGATATTTTTGTTTGCATTTGAGGAAAAATGTTTTATTTGAGGTAGGGTGAGGCCCACCTTTTGTGATTTTGTGACTCTCTGGTTTTGTTTATAAATTGGGTTGTGAGCTGAAATTGTGTTTTATACACTGCATCTTGTGGATGTTTGAGCTTGTGGCTCCATGTTTTTAATTGTGAATGATATTTGACCCTTAAAAAAAAAAATTCCACCTCTTGTTTGTATTGAATGTAGTTGTTCTTGTGCAAATTGGAGTATCGGTTTGATCAATACCGATGACTTGATTAGTGCTTATAATCAAACAAAAATTAATGCGCGGCTACAACGAGGCCAATTGAAGTTGCATTGACAATATGTGAACTCCTTGCATCTCGTTGTGACTAGCCAATTATCGAATCGAGACTCTTGTGATGAACATTGCACACTAGCGAAAGTGTGGAGTGTTGTTTGACTTTGGTTTCAATGCCTTGTGTGATGAGCTTACCGTGAACCATGTGTGATGACACCTAGAATTTACCCCGTTGGTCCGGTTGACTAAGTGATGCAATTTCTTGAGATGATCTTAGGCAACTTTAAAGCGTGTGAACCAATTTGACATATACCTCTTTTGTGGCCTACCTTGTGAGTGTGTGAACCTCTTTTGAGCACCCTTTGAACCTTAACCTTTTCTTGAAAGAAACTTGATAACATTGCTACCTTTTATTGATCCATTACCCATAATCCTCATGATTTGTGGTTTGTTTAAATAGCCAACTTAGGCCAAAAACCTAAGTTGGGGGTGTGGTGAAAAGAGAAGGCAAATCAAGTAAATGCAAAGAAGTCCCTTGTGCCCATGTTTTGAGAAAAATGGAACCCCTCCATATAAAAAAAAGAGAGAAGAAAAGATTGAAAAAGAAAAAAAGGAAAGAAAAAGTGGTGAAATAAAGTTGTGGAAATACAAAGAAAATGAGGTTTCCAATGACTCATGAAAGATGAATAAGAGGTGACTTTTGATCTTGAGTGAAATTGATAAAGAGAAGGAAAGAAGGTGTTTTTCACATCACATTTCATGAGGATTTTCAGCCTGTAAGCCTAAATGACCATACCTTTGCACTTAGCCCCATTACAAGCCTTGAAAAGACCTTTTTGATCTTGAGTGAGCTGAAACAATTATCTATTGGAAAATACGGGCAAACCTATGGGTGAAAGCATGCATTGTGTTCTTCTTTGTGAGTGTGAGCGTTGCATTTGATTCCGGAACTTTAAATTCTTGAACCATTGAGTGTGAATATGAAATCATTCTTCTGTGTGAGGGCATTTGATTTCCTTTGTTGAGCTTGAACTTGCATTTGAAGCAAGTATAGTGAGCTTGAGATTCTTTGATAATGGTGTGTCACAACTTGAAACTTTGAGTGCACATTTGATCTTCGCATGAGTAAACTGAGTCTTGTGTGTGCATTCATGATTGAGTCTTGTGTAGCACTGTTCGAGACATCCTTTTTGAACTGCCGAACTTGAGTTTTACTTGAGGACAAGCAAAAGTTTAAGTTGGGGGTGTTGATGAGTCCACAATTTGGACTCATTTAGGGCTTTATTTTAATAGAATTAGTGTCCTCAAATGCATATTTTTTCTCAATAACTGATGTAAATCCTTAATTTAAGGTATTTGGAGTTTGAGGCAAGACATAGACACTACTTGGCAAAAAGGAACAAAAACGGCTAAAAAGACGAAGAAAAGAAGGCCTGAGGATTGCCTAATGCTTTCGGCGAGTCGCCGAAGGCCTTAACTTCGCCCAAATTTCCAGTGTGCTGAGTCCTGAAGGAAAAGATCAAGTTGGCGATGAAAAGGAGAAGTCGGCATGTCATCGAACAGTTCCTCGAAGTAGTACTATATCGCCCAATGAGCATCGACGACCCCGACTAACTGTGCCGAGTGATCCTTCGCAACACATTTTTTGACAACTATAAATACTAGTTGAATTTTTATCTTAGTAGGCAATTTCAGATACAACATTTTATTTTTCTAAGTTTCAAGTAGAGAGACCTTGTTCTTAGCCTTTGAAGATTTGAAGACTTCCAATTCCAAGAAATTGGTAGTGGGTGTTGAAGATTCTTCATCCTAGACTCGTTTAAAGTGAATATAAATCATACCCAGTTGATGTTACTTCGATTTGGTATCATTTTCTTCCTTTTCTCTATGTTTAGCTAAAACCCCAATTCTTGGGGTGTGATTTTGTGAATATGGTTTAAATTTCCTGTTGGGTATTGCTTATTGTTAGTCTATTTGCTGTTTAAATGTGATTTCATTTAGTAGTTGTGTTTGAATTTAATGGGATTGTAGTTGCAAATACGATTTCATCTTAGTGTTTTTGGCTTTCTTGAGAGAGAGGTTTTAAAATGAAAACTACTAAATCGATAGCTGGTGGTTATTGGATCGTCATGTGTTCAGCTCGAGAGAGTGGATCCTAGGCCGTTTCTCACACATTCAGCTCGAGAGAGTGAATGGGATAAGGCGGAGGCTGTGCTTAAAAGTGGTAACTCGGTGTTCGAGAGAAGCCGAGTTGATTCGGGGTAAGTTGCTCGAGAGAGAATTTACCCCTACTAAAGTCTAGCGTAGTTACACATGTTCAACAATTGATTGTCAATAGTATTTACCCAATTGTGCAGTTTATCCCATATTCCTTTCACATCCCAAGAATCCCGTCTCCCTATATTCACATTTTTTTGTTTTCGCTGTTTTAGTTGTTAATCAACTACAAACCCTCCATTAATAATTGACATTCTTGTCAACCCCTTAATTTATGATGTTTTTACTTGATACTATTTTTAGCTATGGTTAACTCTAGCACTTTTGCACTTAACTCTTAATTCTTAGAAACCGCTCCCTTGGGACTCGACCCCAATCCATTCGATTGGGTTATATTACTATTGTACGATCGTAGACACTTGAATCGGAAGTTGTCTTGATTATGCAAACATTATAAATAACTTTTAATTCAAAGGGAATGTTAACCACTTTTAATTCAAAACAGGTCTCAATGACTTCCAACTTATTAAGGTCAATATCCTTTTTACAAACCAAGTCATTTTCCCCATAAATCAATCAAGTAGAAACTCCTCAGAAGCATTATTACAACCAAGTCATGTCATACACACAGATTTAGGTTGAACACCTATCACAACACAAGAGTACTAACCTTGACCTTCTGCCAATCTAAGCTTGTGGCGTCAGACACAACAATTTAATAACAATCACAAATCAAGGACTATACTATCAATTAAACCAACCAAACCAAAAAACATGAGAAAATCCTAAAGTACACACTACCTAGAAGAAAGGTCCAACGATACTACTCACACAAGGTTCACCTAAATTAAGGCCTCTTCGACTAAAACTTAAGCTAAACAACGCAACCTATGACCATAACTGTCCAAGGATCAATAAAGCTCAACACAACAGAAGGGTTCAACCTAAATCATACAATACTAGACAAATATAATCAATCTAACTAAGACATGTCTAAGAAAATGAAGACATAACCAGGTCACGGACGAAAAACCGCACACGAACTATAACTCAAGAACTTTTCCCTTTAGGAGAGCCTCATATTACATCCAAGCCATCAAGAACACAAAGGGAAAGTTAATATGGATCCAACGATACCCATATCACTAACCCAAATTCCAAATCAAAATTGGGTAAAAAATCAACCCCCGAATTGAACTGTCATAATTTCTCCCCGGAATGAGCATTACATGTCCGAAAGATGGGGGAGAATGGGACTTAATTTGGACCTCAAATACCCAAATTTCCACACTTTAAAGCTTAATATTTAGGGAATTTGAGGTCAGAAACGAATTGTAATTGCGAAATTAATGACATAAAAGGGTAGAGGAGAGGGAAATGAAGAGAAATACCTTGAAATGGTTGAAAATGATCAAGAATTACTCCTTAATGCTCCACAAATTCTCAAAGAGTTGATGTTACTTTTGGAACTAAAGGAAGAGAATGGGCTTTTAATCCCAGCGATCTTCGCAAAAACGGCCAAAAGTTTGCAAAAGAGGACATCGCTTAAGCAGCTAAATGTTCGCAAAAGCCGAACCTGCCTAAGAGGCTCCCTACGCTTAAACATCCACTTGGTTTCTTAAGCGGCCTTGCAAAATCCAAGGGTTGGTTGCTTAAGAAACCCCCACCCTTCAAATGTTGTTTGCTTAAGTGGCCCTTTGGTCGCTTCAACCAACATTGCTTAAGAGATCAAGGGTTCGCTTAAGCCGACACACTATATATCATATTTTTCAGTAAAAGGGATAAGTGTCCAAAAACATTGAAGAATAACTCGGAGTTCATTTGGAGTCCAAACGACATAGCCAAAAGTGAAAAATACTTTGAAACAACATTCCTGACTCAACGAACTTAACAAAATAGCCATCCAAGGTTATGTAATAAAAAAATTGACCAAAGTCAACACTTTACAAAGAAACTCAATAAAATGCCAAAACTCTAAACACTCACCCAACAACCTTGGGAACCAAGAAAAAGGCTGTTATAGACAAAACTCGGCATTCTACAGCTCACCGTGCTAACAAAATTCGATTTTGAGAATGTTTACCAAGAAAGTTGACCGAAGCCCAACTTTAAGGAAAGTTTAAAGGATAAAATATCTAATCGCACCAACTCCAAATAGAAGCCTCAAAACCCGAACCGATCATCACACTAGACCAAAATGACCCTTATGGAGCTGATGGAACTTATAGAATTTTGATCTAATGTAAGAATCTTCAAATGTCTTACTAAAGTAAACTTTTTCTAGCATTAAGCTTCGAAAACTCAAAACTCATATCAAACTCAACCAAATACCTCGTGGAGCGTGCCATCCTACCAGACACCACACAAAAGCTATAACGAAGCTACGAGAAGGGACAAAACATGAAAAACACACAATACTTGAAGGCTCAACAAGGAATTTCATCCATGGAAGTAAGATAAAAGAAATACCTGAAGGCTAAAAAAGATAAGGATATCGGGTCCACATATCAAACTCGGTCTTCTAAGTAACCTCCTTAATCAGGCGGTGCCTCCACTTAACCTTCATTGATGAAATTTCTTTAGACCACAACCACCTAACCTGCCTGTCTAGAATGTCCATAGGTTCCCCCGTAAAAGTCAAAGTCTCGTCAAGCTAAACTGACTCCCACTGAAGCACGTGAGACTCATCAAGAATATATTGCCTCAACATAAAGTAGTGAAAGACAGGATGAACACTAGAAAGAGCTGGAGGTAAGGCTATCTCACAAGCCACCTCTCCTACCCACCTTAAAATATCAAAGGTATCAAAAAACATGAGGCTAAGATTACCGTTCCTCTAAAATATCGATACCCACAAGAATACACAATCACCAACCATGAACGACAAAGGCCAAATGCTCTAATCCACATAGCTTTTGTCCCTACAATGGGCAATACAATGTAGCTCTCTGATAACACAAACACTATCCATGGAATCTCTCAATAAGTCAGTGTCGCATAACCTTACCTCAAAAGAATCAAACCAACCCACCAGAGAACAACATCTCTGTAACACCTCAGATCTCAAAACAAAGAAAATCCCAGTTTTCAGAAAATCTGGTGCTAGTACCCATAAGACCACTCACGGACCGTAGGTAGGATTACAGACCGTAGGTGGGGTTCTGTCATTAAGGCCCAAATATTTATAGTCTCTAATCCCACCCACGGTTGACTAGTACAGTCTCTAGTTGGACCTACAGACCGTAGGTGAGGGTCAGTAGCTAGTTATAGGAAAATTGTTATTCAGTCAATTTCAAACGGTCATAACTCTTAGAAAAAAGGAATTAGGTGACCCATGACCTATAAAATGAAAGATAATTGAATCATATTTCCAATGCCACCAAGTTTACTAAAATCCCATCTCCGAGTAAAAAGTTATGCTCATTTTAGTGATGCCTTATCGGGCAGATCATGAACGACTAATCCAAACGATGGCCGCTAGTCGAAATGACGGACCGTCGTTCCCTCTGTGGATGGGCTTCATCATAATTAAGTCAGTTTCATTTTGGTCTTTTCTCCTATGCGTTGGGCACTTAAACTACATCGTTTAACCCCTAAACTACGTCGTTTTACTCAGTTTAAGCCTAGTAACTTAATCAAAACCTACCCTACTTGATTATTTAAAACAAATTCACCAAGCTTAGAACGAAAAGAAGAGAAAAGAGGCGATAACTTTCTCAAGAACATGAAGCAAGTTTCCTTCAGTTCCAGCCCCAAAATTGAAAAAATTCTCCATGAATTTTGTCACCAGGTATGTGGGATTTCACTGGTGGATTCCTTTCATCCACTAGGTCCCTAGAATTCAGTCAGATTCTTGATTCGCTATATCTTTCTTAGACCTAGAGTTTCTAAAACCTAAGATATTAGTTGTGATTTAGCTGTTAGAGTATTCCTAATCATATTATCATGTTTTCATGGAATCGTTGCTTAGTTCCTTGCATGAAGCTCAGAACCCTAGTTGTGTAGATTCTCTTAGTTCATGAATTACACATGCTAGGTCAGTTAAACAAATATACATGCTCCAGTTTCGAATGTCACATTATCAATATATAATTATTACATTCTCATATTTGCATGTTAGTATTTTGAGCTATTAAATATTTCAGTCATAATGTATCATATGCATATTCAGTTGGGAGTAGGCTTAGCACCGAATGGACTAGGATTTCTACGTACCCTCATAGTCCCAGAACTACCTTCCCCTGTAGGTTAAGTCCCCTCTGTGGGCATCAGTTTTAGTGATCACGCCAGTCATGCCTTTATACCCTTGGAAAGATATATTCGGTCCTCTCGATGGGGTGTATACATCGGACTCCACGTTTAGCTCACATGGTTTTATGTTTGTTAATAGTAGCTCCCACAGTCAGACTTTAATGCAATTGACTAAGTTTTCAGTTATATTTCATTATTCAGTCTCAACATGTTATGTACTTGGTCACTGCATTCATTTCAATTCAGTTCTTTTTCAGTATATCTCAATATTTCCATTATGTTCAGATTATGTCATTGCTCAGTATGCTTTGTTCACTTTATATTTTTTGTTAAGCTTTTATCCTATCCTGCATGCTCAGTACCTTCCAACTACTGATGCATACTCTGTGCTACATCTTTTCATGATGTAGGTTTAGGTCCTCAACATTCAGATTACATGTAGATAGGTTCCCAATCCATACTTAGCAACATCAGTGGTGAGTCCTCATACTTCGAGGACAATAGACATGTTTTCAGATTTAGTCTTTCATTTTAGTTTCAGTTTTGCTAGGGTTAGCTAGGGACATGTTCCAACAACTCTAGTCAGTTAGATGCTTTTTCATACATAGTTTAGATTCAGCGTTAGTATATGAGTGATTGTTCAATATCACAAAACTCTTATTCAGTATTTATATATTCAGACCAGTTTTGGGTATTCCCCACTTTTAGTTATCTCATGATTTAGCTTCCGCATTAGTTTATCTTTCATAGATATGTTCAGTTGCTTATGATATGCCAGCACAGGGTTAACATGGGGTCACTCGTGATCCTAGGTCCCATGTTTACGTCTAGGAGGTAGTTTTGGGGTGTGACAAACTTTGTATTAGAGCATTAGGTTTAAGAGTCCTAGAATGTCTGAAAAACCGCACTAAGTAAAGTCTCTTTCATGGGTGTGAAGTGCACCACATCTAATGAGAGGGAGGCTACAAAATGTTTTAAAAAAACTTCACTATCTTTGTTATTCTTATCATGCGCAGGTATGATCTTCCTTATAATTCATCGTTATGTATCTCAGATCATGCCTCCTCGTAGAGCTTACGCAAGGAATGCTAATGCCCGCAACGCTAATGCAATTTCTCTAGTCCCAGACCATGAGGTCACTAATGCAAAATTTTGGAATGCGATTAAGCTTTTGGTTCAGAGTGTGGCCAACCAGAACAACAAACATGTTCCAGTTCCGGCAAATGCTAATAGTTGGTCAGCAACTGCCAGGGTTCGAGATTTTTTTGGAATGAATTTGCCTGAGTAACTAGGGTCGTAGATTGGTGAGGACCTACCAAATTTTATTTATGAGGTTAAGAAAATCTTTAGAGTGATGCAAGTGACTGGTAATGATAGGGTAGAGTTGGCATCCTACCAGCTTAAGGATGTAGCTCACATTTGGTTCACTCAATGGAAAGAAAACAAAGGTGCGAATGCAGCTCCTGTGACTTGGGAATGTTTTACTGTAGCTTTTCTAGACAGGTTCATCCCAAGGGAGTTGAGAGAATCTAAGGCACAAGAGTTCATGAATTTGAGATAAGGTACCATGTTAGTCCAAGAGTACGGGTTGAATTTCACTAAACTCTCTAGGTATGCTCCATATATGGTTGCTGATTCGAGGGCACATATGAGTAAGTTTTTGTTTGGGGTATCGGACTTGGTGAAAACATAGTGTAGGAATGCTATGCTGCCAGAAGATATGAATGTGTCTAGGCTCATGACTCATTCTCATCAGGTTGCGGGAGATAAGCTTAAGGAAATAGATAAGGACAACAAGAAAGCTAGAACAGGGAACTATGAGTACTCTCAGCAGAAATCGGGTGGTGGAAATCACTTATTGTTTCGACAGGATAGTAAGGCACCATGCTCTAAGTCTCATGGGAGTGTTTCAGGAAATAGGACTTACCCAACTTATCCAAAGTATGGTAAGAACCATCCGGGCGAGTATCTTGCAGGCAAGGAATGATGCTTTGGGTGTGGTCAATTTGGTCATAGGGTGAATAAATGCCCTTCTGCCAGGCAGGGGCAAAAAGGTAATAATAATAAGGCTCAGTCAATAGTCCCAACAACACCAGCAGGTCATCCAACTCAGCAGGGTGTGCCATCTGGTACAGGTGGCGGTCATCGCCAGGGAAGGTTCTATGCTCTCCAAGACCAGGAAGATTCTCCTGATGTGGTCATTGGTATGTTTCGAGTCTTTTCTTAGATGTTTATGCATTGTTAGATGCATGGGCTACTCTTACCTTTGTAACTCTCTTTATAGCAATAATCATAGGTATCAGTCCAGAAACTCTTTCAGAACCATTTTTAGTCTCTACTCCAGTTGATGACCCAATTATAGCTAGACAGGTATACATAAATTGCCCTATCATAGTCTCTTAGAAAGTCACCTCAGCAAATCTTGTAGATTTAGAAATGGTAGATTTCGGTATCATTCTAGGCATGGATTGGTTACATTCGTGTTATGCCTCAGTCGATTGTAGAACTAGGATCATTCGGTTTCAGTTTCAAATGAGCCAGTGTTAGAATGGAAGGGTAGAAGCTCAGTGCCTATAGGTTGAATTATCTCTTACCTTAAGTCTAGAAAGATGATCTCTAGAGGATGGTGTAGCACATGTTGAGGAAAAAGGGAAGGAATTAGCAAAAGATGTTCGTTGGCCTGCTCGCTTTGTAGTTAGTATTACGAACACATCATATGGTGGTGTGATAATCCAGAATAGTTCAGAATCTTCATTCGTAGCCGGAGGTTAAGGAAAAGCAAATAGTGATCCTATATTACTCCAGATGAAAGGTGCAGTTCATTAGCAAAAAGTAGAGGTTTTCTCCCAAGGGGGAGATGGTCGATTATATGTTCCTAAGGTGGATGAGTAGGTGAAGCAGCCTTGACTGGGTCAGATTCAGTTTATGAAGCTATGGGGAAAAGTTCAGCTCATCAGAAATAGACTTAAAGACATAATTCCTATGCAGATGTAAGGAGAAGGAACTTAGGATTTGAGATAGATGATTTGGTTTTCTTAAAATGTCACCTATGAAGGGGGGGGGGGTGATGAGATTTGACAAACTTAGAGGAGTCAGTCCGTAGATGGAGCTACTTCGGAAGCAGAAGCAGCAATGAAGGCTAACCATCCTCATATCTTTCCTTCCAATTTTGTTTCAGCTTGAGATAGTAGTTCCTCTCCAGTCTCTCAGTTTTCTCGTGCGTAATCTTAGGATCATGTTCCTTCAGTTGTTCTTGCATTTTCAACATATTTTCATGTTCTTGGAACTCAGTTCAGTTAAATATCAGTTTCTAGTACTCAGTGGTAGGGATTGCAGCTCCTTCCCTCCATACTCAGCTTGTTTAGACTTCATTCAAGGATGACTGTTCCCAAGGGGAGGATAATGTAACACCTTGAATCTCAAAATGAAGAAACTCTGATGCAAGTTCCCATGGAACCAACCACGGACCTTGAATCTGCTTGATGGTGCATGCATGATCAACTATCTATAAAAAGAACAAACTGATGCCACCATTTGCTATATCGCCAGTTTAAGAGAAAATGAGAGCCCTCTGACAAACCCACGAACTCTCCCATTCTCTACTAGCATAATTATAGCTACATTTCTTACCAACTCATGGAACCATGCCTCGTACTCATCAACTGAAAGTTACCCCTCAGTAAGGTGTGAGAACACATCCCACAACCGCTTTCTCATGCTACGACATACATACTTCTCCAAGAAAACCTCAGAGAATAGAGCCCAAGTTATCAATGGTGACCCGGCTAGTCAGCAATCTAAATAGGATCTCCACCACTGCTTCACTGGTCCCTCTAAGTAAGCAGTGTAATCAACCCCATGGGACTCCACTAACCCGAGGTTATGCAACCTCTCCTGGCAGCCAACTAGAGACCTCTAGGCATCCTCACCTGCAACACTGGTAAACCTAGGAGGACCCTATCTGATGAAACATCCCAATATCTTCTACTCCTCAAGGGTCATAGCTGTCCTACGAGTGCCAAAAGTGGAGCAACAGTCGGAACCGGCTGTACAACTATACGAAGAGTTGTAGAGCATGATGCACCTATGGAGCCCGAACACCTTGTTCCCTTGCCTGGGCTGAAGTCTGAGTATCATATCTAGTCTGCTGTCTAGCTGAAGTGCTAGGCATAGTACCTGCCTGGGACATAACCTCCATGAAGTTGAGGATCCTAGCCAAAATATCCAGAAGTACTAGAGTGGCCACCCCCACACCATCTGGCTGATCTTGAACCTGCTCAACCTCTCTCGGGCTCTCGAGCTGGTACCCGGTCTTGACCTCTGGGTCGACCTTTAACTCTACCCCTAACCGAGCTCCACCGAGAGATGTAGGGGGTCCACACCCGCCTGCAGTCCATCTCGTCCTAGCCATCTGAGAAAGAGTGCAACAAATATTGTTTAGATATTGGTACATCTATCAACACACGACAAGAAACAAGAAATAATAAAATATTGCTAAGAATTCCCTATCGCCTCTTAAAGATTGGATACGAATATCATCATACCGATTTGTGAGACTTTACTATACAGTTGCTTCTGTACTAGTTAAACCCGTGAACCTAAAGCTCTGATACCACACTGTTATGATCTGAAATCGGGTCATGATGGCGTCCACTATAACCCACCAAATGGACAAGCTTAAAACCTAATTAACAAGAATCAGAAGACAAAATTTATATAAAACATAAATAATAATAAGTAGAAGACAAGGATAATGTATATAGAAATAAGGGCCATATCATATATATCTTTAGTGCAATACAAAATAAACCCAACAATGACCAAAAGAAAAAATAACACAATATACTGATCCCCGAGACCTGGTGTCACCTATACATGATCTACTACAAACAAAAGTCATATATATATAAAAGTGACTAATTCAAAATACAACAGCACAGTCACTACAAAAGAAGGGCAACAACAAATTTCTGAGCGCCGGGAGCTCACTACAACAGATGCATAAGTATAGTATGAGTACGAAAGCATAGGGTACAAGCATCATAAGCCGACCAAGCTCAGAAATATCAAATTTATAAAAGAAGCACGATGAACCTATCAAGTCAAAGAAAACAAAGGCACAACAAGAATATCATAAATAATAGACAATTAATAATAAGCAATTACACATAAGACAAAACAATCGAACACTCAACTAACTCATGGAATGATTTTTTTTTAAAACTCCAAGAAAGGAAAATCCCAAACCCAGAAGAAATATTGAGCCTCTTAAAATGGTACCTCGAGCTTAACTATACGCCAATAGCCCGGATAGATGAATCCATGAGCCACTCTGTATGTCAACTCAAGCTTACCCATAACCCATATATCTGTATCTACGGGCCACCAAGGATGATACTTCGAGTCTATCGACAATGCAAGGAAAATTAAAATGAGAAACTGTAGCCTAGGCCTCACCAACGGGCCACCCAAAATGGTACCTTGAGCTCATCAGAGTAAAATTATCCTAAAGGTGCAATAAATCAAGTAACCTTTTTACCACTTTTAATTAATAATAGGTCTCAAGGAATTCCAACTCATTAAGGTTAATTTCCTTTTTACAAACAAAGCCACTTATTCCCAAAAATCAATCAAGTAGAAACTCCTCAGAAACATTATCACAACCAAGTCATGTCATACACACAAAATCTAGTAGAACACCCATCAAAACACAAAAGTACTAACCTAGACCTCCTACAAATCCAAGCTTACAACCAAACAGTTTAATAACTATAAAAATCACAACTCGAAGGACCTTCACCATCAATCAAACAAACCAAAACAATAAAAAAAAGACAATTCCAATTTTTAGACCACGTAGAAGCAAGGTCTAAGGATACTACTCAAGGAAGGTTCACCTAAACTAAGGTCTTACCGACTAAAACATAAGCTAAACAACCAACGTATGGGCCATAACTATCCAAGGATCAATAAAGCTCAACACAACTTAATGGTGCAACCTAAATCATGCAATACTACCCAAATATTATCAATCTAAGTAAGCCAAGTCTGAGAAAAGGAAGCCATAACCTATCTCATGGCCAAAAAGCCATGCACAAATTATAATTCTGGTGCTTTTCCCTTCTTGAGAGCCTCAGTTTCACTACAAATCTAAAAGGAACACAAAGGGCAAGTTAATACAGATTCAACGATACCAATATCAGTAACTCAAATTTTAGACTAGAATTGGGTCAAAAATTAACCCCCGAATCGAAGAAATAGAATTACGAAAAGGAAATTTTCATAATGCCCTCCCTGAAATGAGGATTACATTCCCGAACAATGGGAAAAAATGGGACTCAATTTGGACCTCAAATGACCAAATTACCACACTATAAAGCTTAGAATTTGAGGTTGGAAATGAATTAGGATTGCAAAATTGAAGATATAAAAGGGTAGAGGAGAGGGAAATTAAGAAAAGTACCTTGAATGGTGTAAAATGATCAAGAATTTCTCCTAACATCTCCCAGCCAAGCTCTCAAAGAGTTGAGTGTCCTATTGGAACTAAAGGAAGAGAATGGGTTTTTAATCCCAGCGATCTTTGCAAGAGCGGCTAAAGGTTCACAAAAGCAGACATCACTTAAGAGGCTAAATGTTCTCAAAAGTAGAGCCCACCTAAGAGGCTCCCTTCGCTTAAGTGGGTAGTTGGTCGCTTAAATGGCCTTCGCAAAAACCAAGGGTTGGTCGCTTAAGAG
>JAJOOS010021559.1:0-20343 GCA_029582725.1 Solanum chiquidenum
ATGTTCCATAACTTTTAAAAATGATAAATAAAATTATATAAAAATACATATGTAATTCTTATAAAGTTATAATAACAAATTTCTTGATATAAACAAATAAATGAAAGAAAAAAACTAATTTTTAACATTATAAATGATATTAATAGATGAGGAAAGAAACTAAATAAGATCATCTTTTAATTATATTTTTAGAATATATATATATATATATATATATATATATAAATTTTAATTAAAGATAAATAAGGGAAAAAAACATTAATTAAAGATACAAAAAAATCAAGACAAAATAAAAGAACAAAGAAATTAGAAGAAAAATGAAGTTGAAAGAAATAATATCAATTTCCTCTCCTTTCAAATCACAAAATAAATATTTGCTTATTCTCTCCCTAATTTGATACGAATTCCATAAATAGATTCTTTCTCCAAATAATCCTTCTTACTCTTTGAAACACTAATCATCCTTCCTATAAATTTCTCAACCAAAATGCATTTTCTCTCTCAATATATATTCCCTTGATAGGAAGAATAATCATTCTTTCATAAAAAAATCTTTCATTTTGAAGAAAAATATTTGTTACCTGATCTTTTCAAATAATTCTTCTTACCCTTTGAAACACTAACCACCATTCATATATATTTTTTCAATCAAAATGAATTTTTTCTCTCAATATATATCTCCTAGTAGGAGGAATAAACACTCTTTCAAAAAGTCTCTCATTTTGAAGAGAAATGTTTATTATATGACCTCTTTCTTTACATCAATATCTTCAAAGAATCATGAGATATTATCTCTTTCTCTTTTGTTAAAAAAATTACATAACCTAGAAATTTGATAGACATCTTAGCAGCAAAAGTTGATACCATATATTCATCATCATAGTCAAAAGAAGAAGTGCCAAACAGAAATTCGTTGTTGTTTGTTACAAATGCTCAACTATTAATTTTATTTTATAGACTAAATAAGTATAAATAGTTACGAAAAATGAATAAATTTTGATCTTTTTATCTTCCATTTACTTACATGTATATTAGTGTAATGGATGTTATAAAGGGCAAAATTAATTGGGTATGCCATAAATACTTTCAGTTTTTGGAAAATACAATTAAAAAATACCAAACAAACATAAAATGTCAAAAAAGGAGAAAAAAAGAGAAATAGAAATGTTGGCCATAGAGAGGTGATATATCAGATTGATTAGATTCAACTTTATATATAGAGAGAGATTTGCTCTTTGATTGTTTATTATTTTAGTTATTAAAAATCATATCATAATTTATTTGGTTAAAGAGGAGTAGAAGTAGTCAAGAAAAAAAATACGCTAAAGAAAACAGGTGGCAAAAAGTTCAACTGACAGCCAACTTTAGAACCCAAAAAAGTAAAAATAAATAAAATACTTTCATAGAGGAGTAGCTGTCCTTAAATTTTGCTTATATTATTTTTATCAAAATGACCTATTGATTTTTATATTATAAGATTAATATATAATAGAATAAAGATGATTTAATATTTAAAAAATATTTTGATCAATCTAAAGAATGTAAAGAAAAAATGTAACAACCTGTTCTCGTCGTTATGAAAAAGTCAACGGGGAAAGAATTTGGGCCAAAAAACTTTGGAGTAGTCACTTGGAAATTTCTAGGGTAGTCTAGATTTGGAGAAAATCTGAGTCAGGTATGGTCTAGGGAAATCTGGTAATGAATGGGAGATCGATATATAAATTTGATCACATGAGTGGATAGCTAAGACGTTAAGGAGCTCGTACGACTTTACAAAATCTAATTCGGGCAAGTAGAACTCTCGAAACTAATCTTGGCATGAAAGGGTAAGTTTAGAACGTCCAGGTTTAAAGGTGTGTTGCAAAATGTGAGCTTGGAACTCAAATTCCGAATTTCTGTCTCCGTGCAAGCCGCCGGGGTGGGATTAATCCCGCCAGGGCTGGGCCGCTGTGGCGGGTTGGGGTACGCCGTAGCGGGAAAGTCACGACTTAAGTCGGGGAAAAACTCCAATTTCGTTATTTTTCTGCAAACTTCGTTCTTAAGAGTTAGGAGACGACCCAAGGCGATTTCATGACAGTTTTCCACGACTTTTGGTGCTAAAGGCAAGGATTTTTACTCCCTAATCCATTTTTCGATTCGTAGAATTTAGATTTTTGGGTAATTATCATTGGGGGAGGGTTTTGGCCTGAAGTTAATGGTGGGAAAAGGCTCTAGTTGTACATTAGGATCATTGATTGGTCTTGGGTTATTGGGTTTGTTATAATCTAGGTAAATTAGACCTTAATTATTGATCATTGCGTTAAATTAATCGTTTGTATACCAAGAATTAGAAGGCTCAAGTGTGTTGTAGGAGAATTCAAGCTTGATTTCGAGGTAGGTGATGGTTTGATTTCCTGTTTGTGTGATATATGCTGGTAATTGCTTCGTTGTATGCATGTATGTATGATAATAAAGAATGTAAACTGAATCTAATGCAATGAGTATATATATATATATGATTGATTACATACCATGAACCCATTACTTGATTGTAAGACTATAAGTATTGTTCATTATGGGTATGATTGTGGTTGTGCTGACTGAATCGGGTGTTACGAGAACTACTTGTGGTTGTATTGTTATGTCTACTTGCCATTGATAATTGAAGATTGTATATTGCTCTAAAATGATAACTGAACTGTATTTTTTATACGTGCGCTTACTGTGTTGTGATTGTTTGTTGTATATTATGTTTATTAGGGTGGCTACGTGATCCTACCAGTACATTGTGGTTGTGTACTGATACTGCACTTGGTCTTTCTTTGTTGAGTACAGGGCATCTTCAGGCGGCTACTGACATACCTCATTTAGGAGATATCTGATCAAGACCGGATTCAAGGGTGAGCCAGTTCTTCTAGGCTGCCATGAGTTCTCTTTGTTTAGTTCATTCTTTTCGGACTCAGATTATCCATTAGGCTGTTATGTTTTAGTTTTCGGGGTTGCACCCATTTTTCTTAGACTTGTTGATCGTTAGAGTTTTGGTACATTGACTTTCAGTATCTAGGAGTTGTTTATCGAAAATATTTTTGTCACGACCCAGACCATCGTGATTGACACCCAATCTACCCCTCCGGTGGGAGAACCATTAATATTAACTAGCTAACCAACTAAATCAAAATACTAAGGCATTTAAGTTATGGAAGCAAGTTAAATAGCTAAAAACTGAAGTTCCTATAAACTTCCACATGATCTAACAACTAAACAATGCCGAAAAATACGCCTAGAACCTGAAAGTCAATGTACCAAAACATCTAACAAGAACCATAAGTCTAACAACAAGGGTTACGACCCTAACTAACGATCTAATAACTAACTAGAAAAGTCTAAGTCTGAAATGTGGACATAGACGAAAGGAGAACTCATGGCAGCCTAGAAGAACAGGCTCATCCTTGAATTCGATCGGCGATCACTGATCTTCTAAGTAAGGTATTTCAATAGCCGCATGAAGATGCCCTGTACTCAATAATGAAAGAGCAAGTGCAGAATCATACATAACCACAGTGTACTGGTAGGATCACGCGGCTATCCCACTAAGTGCAACATACACAAGTCAATACAACAATACATAACATGCATACATCAAACAAATACAATATCATCATCATTTACGAACAACGTACAATTTCACAATTCTTAATTATCACAGTTATGTCAAGTCATTGGTCTTCTCATGGAACCAAACCCAAACTGTTAGCATACCTGAACGTGGTATCCGATCCAATATTTATGCCACGTGGCAACCGATTCCATATTTATGCTGAAATGTGGCAACCGATCAAAATTAGTGTATCGGAATACAACATCCGATCCATTCAACAAGCCACAATCACAATCACAAAGTACATTCTCATAATCATACAATCAAGTCATGATTCATGACATTCATCATTCATATATCCTCATTTACAATTAATGTGATCAATAATGCAACAATCGCATACATACATGTATCATAATGAAGCAAGAACAAACATACATCACACAATCATAGAATCACAACCATCACCTACCTCGAAACAATCTTGAAACCCTTAAGAAACTTGATCCTTTCCTTTTCGGATTCGTTCCGCTTGTTCTTGGTCTACAAACAATGAGTATGATACGGGAATCAATAAACGATAACTAATTACTCGAATTAATAACAATCCAATCAACCCTAGATCAAACCCTTGATCCCAATATCCAAATTAGGGTTGTTTCCACCATAATTTCTAGATCAACCCCCCCTGCCCCGCCCCCCCAATCGATAATTACCCATTAGATTACGTTCAATAGATCAAAAAATGGATTCAGGGAGTTAAAACCTTACCTTTAGCCTCAATAATGGTGGAAAACGGTCAAGAAGTATCATGGGTTTGTTCCTTAGCTCTCAAGTTCAAAAATTATAGAAAAAATATTTTTGGGTTTTATTTCCGACTTTAAGTAGCGTCTGCCCCGCCATGACAACACTCGCCCACTATAACGGCCCCGCCCTGGCAACAAAAATCACCGCCAAAGTGGCTTGCACGAAACAATGAGCTATTTTAATAATTCCAAGACCCTATTTCACAACGCACCTTCAATCAATGACACCAGAAACTATCCATTCACGCTAAGATCAATTTTAGGAGTTTTACTCACCCAAATTCAATTCCATAAAGTCGTACGGGTTCCTCAACGACTTGTCTATCTACTCATGTTATCAAAATCATAATTAGATCACCCAATTGCTACCATATTTACCTAGACCTCACATGCTTCGATTTCATCCAAATCTGGACTAGGTCGGGAAATTCCAAGTTACTACGAAAAAGTTTTCCGACCTAAAATTTTTCTCGGTTGGCTTTTCTATGACGACAGAACCTGGTCGTTATAATAGATACCAATTTACCCCTCACTCGTCCCCGAGTGAAAAACTTAGGAAAAATAGGCTAAGGAAAGAATGGAGTAGTACCTGAATTGACGAACAATTGGGGATACTTGTCTCGCATATCCCTCTCGGTCTCCCAAGTAGCTTCCTTGATTGGACGATGATTCCATTGAACTTTCACGAACTTAATATCCTTGGTCCTCAACTTACGCACATCACGATCAAGATTTGCAATCGGTTCCTCCTCATATTGAAGGTCTTTGTCTAACACAATTGAGTCACATTTAATGATGTAATCCCCGTCACCATGATATCTCTTCAACATTGATACATGGAATACCGTATGAACTCCAGATAAATGAGGAGGTAAAACCAATCTATAAGCCAATGGCCCTACACATTCAAGAACCTCAAAGGGACCAATGTATCGCGGACTTAGCTTTCCCTTCATGCCAAATCTCATCACCCCTTTCATGGGTGATACCTTAAGAAGAACATTCTAACCATTCTGAAATATCATATCTCTTACCTTATGGTCTTCATACTTCTTCTGTCTACTTTGGGCGGCTAAGAGTTTAGCTTGAATACTCCTCACCTTATCTTGAGCATCCTTCACTAAATCAACCCCCAAAAGTTTTACATCTCCATCCTCGAACCATCCTATGGGTGATCTACATCCCCTCCCATAAAGTGCCTCATATGGTGCTATATCAATGCTGGAGTGATAACTATTATTATAGGAGAACTCACACAAAGGTATGAATTTATCCCAATGCCCTACAAAATCAATCACACATACCCTCAACATGTCTTCTAACACTTGAATAGTCCTCTCTGATTGCCCGTCTGTCTGTGGATGGAAGGTTGTACTAAAAGTGAGTTGTGTGCCCAATTCATCATGTAACTTCTGCCAAAACTTGGATGTGAATTAGGTACCACGGTCTGAGATGATAGAAAGGGGCCCCATGCAACCTCACTATCTCTTGCACATAAACTTTAGCCAATTGTTCAGCATTATAATCTATTATTATCGGAATGAAATGGGCTGACTAAGTCAATCTATCAACTACTACCCAAATAGAATCAAACTTTCCCAAAGTCTTTGGAAGACCAACCACAAAATCCATGGCTATCCTCTCCCACTTCCATTCCGAAATTGGCATTCTTTGCAGCAAACCTGCAGGCATTTGGTGTTCATACTTCACTTGTTGGCAATTTTGACACTTAGCCACAAACTCCGCTATATCCTTCTTCATGCCCGACCACCAATAAATTCGCTTCAAGTCTCGGTGCATCTTGGTAACACCCAGATGAATGGAATATCGCGAACCATAAGATTCTATCAATAATTTCTGAATCAAGTCATCAACTCGAGGCACACAAATCCTTCCTTTAAAATTGAGCATACCTTCCGCATCAAAAGTAGTCTCTTGTGCCTTACTAATCGCAATCTTCTTCTTAAGTTCATTCAAATATTCATTCTCAAATTGTTTGGCCTTGATCTCCTCAATGAATGTGGCCCTCACTTCAATGCTAGCTAACACCCCACCTCTTTCTGAGATGCTCAGCTGCATGAACTTAGACTCTAAGGTCTGAATTTCCTTAGCCAAAGGTCGCTTGGTTACACTCAAACAAGCTAGGCTACCCATACTCACCACTCTTCAACTCATAGCGTCTGCCACTACATTAGCCTTTCCCGGAGGGTATTGAATGGTGACATCATAATCTTTAAGTAACTCCATCCACCTTTGATGTCTCAAATTCAGATCCTTTTGAGTGAGCACATGCTACAAACTACGATGATCAGTAAACACCTCACACTTAACCCCATAGAGATAATGTCGACAGATCTTAAGAGTGAACACTACCGCTGCCAACTCCAAATCATGTGTTGGGTAATTCCTCTCATGCACCTTCAATTGACGTGATGCATAAGCTATAATATTCTTATCCTACATCAACACAACACCCAAACTAGAATGTGAAGCATCACAATAAATAATAAAATCTTTACCTTCAATCGATAATGCTAGAATAGGTGTGGTGGTCAAAAGAGTCTTGAAAGCTCTCCTCACATTTTTTAATCCATTTAAACGGTATCTCCTTTTTGGTCAAATTTGTTAAGTGAGTGGTAATAGAAGCAAAGTTCTTCACAAATCGACGATAATAATTGGCAAGCCCCACAAAACTCCTAATTTCAGTCACAGAACTTGGTCGAACCCAATTCTTAACCGCTTCAATCTTTTGGGGATCTACCATTACCCCTTCCTTTGAAACTACATGTCCCAAAAATGCAACAGAAGTCAACCAAAATTCACACTTAAATTTTTTTGCATACAACCTTTGTTTCCCAAGAACACCCAGAACGCTACGAAGATATAGGTCGGCATGCTCTTCCTCACTTTTTGAGTAGACCAAAATATCATCAATAAAGAGTATAACAAATAAATCAAGAAATGGCTTGAACACCCAATTCATCAAACTCATGAAAGTTGCAGGTGCATTAGTCAAACCAAAAGACATAACTAGAAACTCATAGTGCCCATATCGGGTTCTAAACGACATTTTGGGCACAACCTCAGGCCTAATTTTCAACTGATAGGACCTTAGATCAATCTTAGAGAAAATCAATTCACCTTTCAATTGGTCAAAAGATCATCTATTCGAGGCAAAGGGTACTTGTTTTGAATAGTGACCCTATTCAATTGTAGGTAATCTATACACATTCTCATACTATCATCATTTTTCTTAACAAACAAAATTGGAGCACCCCATGGGGAAGCACTAGCACGAATAAATCCCTTATCAAGAAACTCTTGGATTTGAGCCTTAAGCTCTCTTAATTCTGCTGGAGCCATGCGATATGGAAGGATGGAAATAGGATGAGTACCAGATTCCAAATCAATGTAGAAATATATATCTCTATCTAGAGGCATACCAGGCAAATCATTAGGAAACACTTCTTTAAATTCCGACACCACAGGAATAGACTCAATAGATGGAGACTCAACCTCAACATCCCGAATATGAACTAAATAAGCCAAATAACACTGCTCTACTAGTTTGCTAGCCCGAATGGAGGATATGATCTTAGCTTGCTTAGGCTTGTACACCCCTTCCCACTCTAACGTTTCCCTTCCCAGAATTTCTAGAGTTACAAACTTAGTATTGCAATTAAGCACAACATAATAGGGGAACAGCCAAGTCATGCCTAAGATTATATCAAAATCAGTCATATCCAAAATCATCAAATCTGCCCAAGTCTGAAAACCCATAAACAAAATAAGACAAGCACAATAGACATGGGTGACTATGACAGACTCTCCAACTGGGGTAGAAACATGGATGGGGGCATCAAGTATATCACAAATCATATCAAACTCTGATGCAAATCGCACGGATACATAAGAATAAGTGGAACCCGGATCAAATAACACATTAGCCATCCGGTCACAGACAAAAATAGTACCTGTGATCACTGCGTCAGACTCTACTGCCTCATTCTTACCCGGAAAGGCATAACACTGAGCCCTATCATATTGACGAGCCACTTCCCTGCCTGGTTGTACATTACCCCTGCCTGCGTTACCATTTCCTCTACCTCCACAACCTCACTGATTACCTTCTCACCCACCTTGTGGACGCCCTCGACCATTACTACTACCACTGCTCTAGTCTGCTGCTGCGCGAACTCCATTATACGTGGGTGGGGACAATCTCTCCTTATATGCCCAGGTTCTCCACAGTTGTAACATGTACGATCAAAAGATGGTTTGTTGCCTGTCGAAGGCGCGACTCCCTGGCTATCCTGAATCAAATTATGAGGTGGAGTTCCTGAGTAATTACACGTAGAGGCGGACATGGCGGACTGAATGGGCCTGGCTGCAAGTGTTGGCCTCCCTGACCCTTTGGAAAAAGAACCTTGAAAGTTACCCAAGTTCTTGGCCCTTTTTGTCAATGCCTTAGCCTGACCGTGTTGCATCACCCCCTCCACTTTCTTAACAAAGTCAGTTACCTCATTAAAGCACTTCCCTGCAGAGGTCATATGAACAGATAATACCTGCAACTCAGAATTTAGTCCCCTAATAAATAAACGCATCCTCTCCTCCTCAGTAGTCACCAATTGAGTAGCATATCTAGACAAGGCATACAACTTGGCCTCATAAGCAGTCACAGACATACCACCTTGCTCCAAAGCCATGAACTCATCCTTCTTGCGATCTCTCAAAGTCCTAGGCACATATTTCTCTAAAAACAGAGCATGAAATTGGGTCCAAGAGAGTGGGGTAAGGTTGAAGATTTGCACTCCACATGAGCTCTCCACCACTGCTTAGCCTCCACCTTGAAGTTGAAAGGTCACAAACTCAACCCCATGCTGATGGAAAATTCCCAACTTATGAAGCCTCTCATAGCAATCTAAAATAAACTCATAGGTATCCTCACTCTCAGAACCAAGAAATACAGGAGGCTTTAGCTTCAAAAACTTAGTTAACATTTCATGCTCATTACCAGTCATAACAGAACCTAATAAAGGATGAAAGAAAGCATCATTACTTTCAGTCCCACCCACCTTGGATGTAGTGCTAGCAACAAAGGGATTAGTAGGAGCTTGAGTTGCTTGAACAGAGGGAAACACTCCAGAACCAACTAACCCTTTCAAGAATGACATGATTTGCTGAGCTAACACGGGGTCCAAATGAGGAATACATGTAGTCTTAGCCTGCACCCTTTCCTTTTGTCCAACCTCCTCAACATTTTCAACCTCAACATTCTACTCTATCTCTTTATGATGCACATGAGGGGTCTCATTATGGGGAGCATTTTTTATCGGTACCCTATCTCTAGTAGGCGCCACCCTTCCTCGACCTCAACTTCTACCCCTAGCTCCTTCTCTACCCATGCCTCGACCGCGACCTCTCGCTGCAGATTTCTCAGCTGGAGCATTGACGGGAGCTACGGGCCTGACGCCGTTGAATCTAGTATTAACCATATGCGGACAGAAGAGTGAAGGAGGTTAGATACCAATTTGAATCACCGGATACCAATTGGAATCAAGTTATAGCACGAAAGGAGACAAGTGAAAATAGAGAGATTTTCTAAAGTCCTATAGCCTCTCGAAGAAAAGTACAGACGTCTCTGTACCGTTTCGCAAGACTCTACTAGACTCATCTTGGTACATCGAGATCAACGAATCTAGGCTCTGATACCAACTTTGTCATGACCCAGACCATCGTGATTGGCACTCACACTAACCCTCCGGTGGGAGAACCATTAATACTAATTAGCTAAACAACTAAATCAAAATAATAAGGCTTTTAAGTTACGGAAGCAAGTTAAATAGCTAAAAACTGAAGTTTCCATAAACTTTCATATGATCTAACAATTAAACAATGCGGAAAAATATGCCTAGAACCTGAAAGTCAATGTATCAAAACATCTAACAAGATCCATAAGTCTAACAAGAAGGGTTACGACCCCAACTAATGATCTAATAACTAACTAGAAAAGTCTAAGTCCGAAATGTAGACATAGACAAAAGGAGAACTCATGGGGAAGAACTGGCTCTTCCTTGAATTCGATCGGCGATCATTGATCTTCTAAGCAAGGTCTGTCAATAGCCGCCTGAAGATGCCCTGTACTCAACAAAGAAAGAGTAAGTGCAAAATCAGTACACAACCACATTGTACTGGTAGGATCACGCGGCTATTCTACTAAGTGCAACATACATAAGTCAATACAACAATACAATAACATGCATACACCAAACATATACAATATCATCATTATTTACAAACAACGTACAATTTCACAATTCTCAATTATCACAGTTATGTCAAGTCATTGGTCCTCTCATGGAACCCAAACCCAAACTGTTAGCATATCGGAACATGGTATCCAATCCAATATTTATGCCGAAACATGACAACCAATCCAAGTTAGTGTGTCGGAATGCAACACTCGGTCCATTCAATAAGCCAAAATCACAATCACAAAGTACATTCTCATAATCATACAATCAAGTCATGATTCATGACATTCATCATTCATATATCATCATTTACAATTAATGTGATTAATAATGCAACATTCGCATACATACATGTATCATAATGAAGCAAAAATAAACATACATCACACAATCATAGAATCACAATCATCACCTACCTCGAAACAAGCTTGAAACCCTTAAGAAACCTGATCCTTCCCTTTCTGGATTTGTTCCGCTTGTTCTTGGTCTACAAATAATCAATATGATACAGGAATTAATAAACGATAACTAATTACTCGAATTACTAACAATCAAATCAACCCTTAATCAAACCATTGATCCCAATATCCTAATTAGGGTTGTTTCCACCATAATTTCTAGATCAAAACCCTCCCCATTGATAATTACCCATTAGATTACGTTCTACAGATCAAAAAATGGATTCGGGAAGTTAAAACCTTACCTTTAGCCTCAAGAATGGTGAAAAACGGTCAAGAAGTCTCCTGGGTTCGTTCCTTAGCTCTCAAGTTTGAAAATTGCAGAATAAAGTATTTTTAGAGTTTATTTTCGACTTTAAGTCGTGTCTGCCCCGCCATGGCGGCACTCGCCCGCTACAGCGGCCCTGCCTTGGTGACAAATATCACCGCCAAAGCATCTTGAACGAAACGGTGAGCTATTTTAATAATTTCAAGACCCCATTTCACAATGCACATTCAACCAAAGACATTTAGAAACTACTCGTTCACGCTAAGATCAATTCCGAGAGTTCTACTTGCCTAAATTCAATTCCGTAAAGTCTTACGGGTTCTTTAATGACTTATCTATCTACTCATGTGATAAAATCATAATTAGATCACCCAATTGCTACCATATATCCCTAGACCCCACAGACTCCGATTTCATCCAAATCTGGACTAGATTAGGAAATTCCAAATTACTACGAAAAAGTTTTTCGACCCAAAAATTTTCCCCGTTGGCTTTTCTATAAAGACGGAACCCAGTCGTTACAATTTTGTAGTTGTTTTGTTTAACTTTTGGAGTTTATGGGAACTCCATTATTCTTAGACATTTAAACATGCCTCCGTATCTTTAAATATTTAGTTTATCGTATAGTTGCTTAGTTGGATTGTAGTAATGATTCTTCCACCGGAAGGTTTGCGTGGGTGTCAATCACGACGGTCTAGATCGTGACAAAAAATAAGTAAGAAACAAAATATACTAGCAATTAAATGAAACCACAAGAATTAAAGAATGGGAAATGAGAAGAAATGAAAGATAAATAATGAAAATATATTTTAAAAAGTTATAATAAATTATACATTAAAATAATAAAAATAAAATAATAATAATAATAACAATAAATTAAAAATCAAACTTTGAAATTATACCATGTAACTGTTTAGTAAATTTTACTTGGGAAAATTACGCATATAAGCAAACATATATTAGTTAACTACTTAACATAGTTATAGTTTATCTTAATTACAAATTACGACCTATTTTTAGCTATAATTACGTGGCTCAGCTTTTTAGTTTTGTATAATTCACACGTTTGTATAATTCGGAATTTGTATAATATAAATTTGTAGAACTTTTGTATAATTCGGAATTTGTATAATATAATTTGTATAACTGTTTACACTTCTGATGTTTGTAATTGTATAAATTCGTTATTTCGAGTTTATATAAAAATAACTTAATTATACAAATGTACCTGCGAATTATACAAATCCGCAAATTATACAAACAAGACAGCTTAAACTGTAGCTACACCCCGTAAATATGCAAACTATAGTTATGGAGCATAATTAAGTTTATTATAGTGGTTATTTGCAAAAAATCCTCATTTACTTCTTCCCTTTAGAATTAAAAAGTGTAATTACCTCCTCTAAACTAAATACACCCAAGCCCTACCAATCACATAGTTACGGACAAACAAACAGACCATATTATTGACTTATTGTAATTACACAATTATATTCAAATCTAGTTCTCATGTGTGGCTTTCTAAATATGCCCTTATGATTCTAGATATGAATTTTTGTGTCAATTAAAGCATGTAGATCTATTTGCTTTAAGTATCTTCATTTATTGATGTAATACTAGTTAATCAAACCGCGTTTTGTGCGATCATATTTTTCTATATTAATTGATATGAAAAAAATTAAGAAATTACAATACTGAAATATATATATGAAAAAATCAAACAGAAAATAACAATAAAAGAAAAAAATAATAGAATTAAATTAGTTTCAAGAAAAATAAGAAGAGAATTATATTTTTTCCTTGGAACAATACAAAGAGAATTATATTTTTTCCTTGGAACAATACAAAGACATATTTCTTTATGCGCCAATTTTATATATATTGCTATCTCATTTTTGGATGTTTTAAATTATTTATGTTATTTCACTAATAATTTCCTTTATGTATAATACTATTTACGTTTATACATTTATTTAACTATATAAATTTAGAGTTCATGTAATTTTTCTTACTTATAATTTAAAATTTTCACAATTATTACTTCAAAATATGAGCATATCAATTTGTTTAATTGATAAAATTAATAGCTTAGATTTTTTGCTATATATCTACACAAAACTTTCATTTGAAAGACATAAAAATTAATATTTCGTAAAAAAATACATTAAAAATTAGAAATAATAAATACACAAGAGAGCTCAAATATTAATTTTGTATAGAAACTGAATAAACTATGTAATCCAAACACTACATAAAGATGAAGAAGTTAAAAACGAATATCAATGATTTCATATATCAATATGTGGATGAGTTTTGATTTTCAATAAAGAATATGAAAAAATTGGACAATAAATGATAATAATTGTAACTTTTATTCTTATAAACTAATCAAATAAATAAGAAAATAGGAAAAAATGTCTTTTTTTGGCTAGTGCAATATTTTTTTAGTGTCATTTTTAATCATGGTTCATCATGAAACGTAATAAATATAAATGGATGTTAGAATATTTTATTTTTGGATTCCATTTTAAAAATTTATTTAGTGAGCAATTATCTTATTCTTCAATTGACTAATTATGTAAATATTTTTTAAATTATTGAAAAATAGATAAAAAGAGAAATCTCATAATTAGGAGAGTTAAAGGGTTGGTTTAACTTTTTTCAACCTATTTGAAATGATATTTCATTAGACTACTCTATTTTAATGCATTTTCATTCGTTAAGGAGAAAATGAAAGATTCGAGTGATAAATATTTTTGTCTTTAAATTTACAATAAATAATAGGAATAAGTGGAGTAGTAAAATTTGAGGTACTTAAATTTTTATAATAAATAATAGAAATTAACGAAGGAAATAGTAATTGACACATCTTTTTAATAGTAATTATAAATAAAAATATAGTGAAAATTACAACAATAAAAAAATAAAAAAATAAGGATCTTGGCCAAAGAGAGGTGTCAAATAATTTTTTTAATATTTTAGCTTTATATAATATATATATATATATATAGATACATATAAATTTTTCATTCTTCTTGGAGAATGAAAGGTAGGAGTTAAATATTTAGGTCTTTAAATTTACAATAAAGAATAAAAATAAGTAGAATAATAAATTTTGAGATATTTTAGTTTTAACAACATATAATAGAAATAAATGGAGAGAGTAATAATTGACACTTTTTTAATAATAATAATAAATTAAAATATAGTGAAATTTATCAAAAAAGAAATAGGACATTTGTCATTTTTTTTGTTTTTGAAAACGAAAGTATTGCATATAATGCTTATAGTTTCTTTAGTTTTTCATTAGAATTATACAAATACTCAAATTTATTGTCAATTTTTTTAATTCATTGCTTGGATAACGTTTTTTTGTTTTTTTGTAAGTTATCAATTTTCCGCTCTTTAAAATGTTTCTAATCTTAGTATCGTATTTAGGAATGCACTTCGGCATACAAATAAACAGTAACATCGAGTACATAATATTCGTTTTATCATAATAAAAATTTAGAAGAACTAACCATAATTTAACATAATAAATTATGTATGTACAACTATAGTCATATAAAAGAAAAAGAAAAACAAATCTTTATATTTTAAGTTCTTCAATAAAGTACATAAATGAAATATAGAGAATAGAAAAGAAAAACTAAAAAGATCAAATTACTATAATAACTCTACATTATCTTCTTCCAAAATTCACAATTTTTTCTACTTTTGTATCTTCCTCAACTTTCTTCTTCACCCTACAAGCACAAATAGCATATTATGAAATTTTTAGTTACTCCGTGATTTTATTTGGATTGAGTTTATTCAATTTAGTTTCAAATATCAATTAAATTGAGTAATCACATAAATTATTAAAGTAAAATATATAATTTAAAAAATTAAAAGAAGCATTTTTACCCATAGATTCTTTACGACTTTATTAAAAGCAACCATATGATGTGATGATTAGCATTTCTTCCTCGCCCTAATGTATGATATGGTGATGGAGAAGTGAAAGAATAACTTTGAATAAAAATTTTCTTGCTACAAAATATGAATTTATATAGAAAAAGAGGAGGAATACCATAAGGTGTCATAAACTAATAAATTTAATTTTGGGGGTTATGAAGATTAAAAAAAAAAAGAGTTATGAATATTATTAAGATTATAAGTTGAAGAGGTGTGAGTTATTGGTAGTTATTTTTTATTTTATTAAAGATATTAAATATATATTATAGTAGTATGTGAAAAGTTGAGTAATTAAATGTGAAGACTTTTTGAGATATTAAAAATAAAATACTTAAATAATGAAGAAAAAATGGTATAAAAAAAGAAGTGAAAAAGACAAATATAAATGGAGGCCATAGAGAGGTGCCACATCACCTTCTCTATGTTTCTCCTTTATATATATATATTAATAAAAAAAAATTGTTTATCATTATTTAAGTTTTTTATTTTTTATTTCATCTTCTTCCTTTTTAGTATGAAAATATGAGAGATTAAAAAAAAGTGTGAACAGAAAAAGGAAAAAATTAAGAAAAAAATTAAAATAAATTTCTTGCGGTGGTATTATAACTAGACACAGGTAGGGGTGTTCGTGGTTCGATTTGGATAGGTTATAGGTTAAAACCAAAATCAAACCAATCTAGTCGGTTTTTTATATTTCTAAAACCAAACCAAACCAAATGAAAAAAATAACCGTTGGTTTGGTTATTGACGGTTCGGTTCGGTTTGGTTCAATTTTTCTATTTTTTTCAATTTGAAAGTAATAAATTTTTGAGGACATACGTATCTTGATAGACACAAACATCTAGTACATGAACAATCCAACGAAAAAGCTATTGTTGGTTCAATTAAGCAATTAAACAATACTAAAGTTATCATTAGACGAAAAAAGTTATTCATTTAAGAGAAGGCATAACTATCTTATGAAAGGTATGGTAAGTAAAGACTAAAGTAACGAATTTTGATGGACTTGGACTTATGATTGTAATAGATGGGTTAAATTTACGTGTTGAGCTTGAGAAAATGGTAAAGTTAAAGACTTAAGTTGCTTAAAAATTAACAAAATATTTATATTTTATTTATGAATAATATATAAATAATTATAAAATTTATATATCTAACTTATAGGTTCAATTTGGTTATTTTTTAGTAAAACCAAAACCAAACCAAATAGTATCGGTTTATGAAAAAGTAAAACCAAACCTAACCAAATCAAACCAAATATCAGTTTTTTTAATCGGTTTGGTTCGGATTACGATTCGATTTGATTTTTTAACCATAACCATGAGTAACCCTAGACACAGCAGCTCGTGCTAGCACGGGCCCAATATCTTAGTATTTTTTTATTTTAATTTATGCGATATAGATAGAATCTAGAAAATTGATTAAATTTTAATATAATTTATACATATTTAAGTTGTTAATTACTTCTTGTTTGCACAAATTTAATGTGAAGAGATCCATTAAGATGTCCATTATTAAAGTATTTTTCGTCATCGATCATTGATTTTTTACTCAAAGTAGTTCGTAGTTACAAGATATACACAAATATTACCAACATTCAAAATAATAAAGCTATAACTAAAGAATATAAATTTAAAACTAAAAGTCATAGCTAAAACGGATTACATAATTTCAAAAAAAATTATACACTAATTAAATTAAATTAGAACAAAAGAAGTAATTTTTTTAAAAAAAAAAATTCCTAAACACGTTGAAGCAGGCATAAAACTTATTATAGATGACCAATTTTTTTTCTTCAAATACAAAAATTAAATTACAATATAGACAAAAAAAAAATAGTTTTAAATTATAATATAGCCACAAAAAAATAGTTTTAAGTATTTTTTCTTTACACAAAGGAATGAAAGAAAAAAATAAGAATAAGAATAAGAAACTCAAATAATTATAATAAACGAAGTCAAAAAGTAATTTATGTATGAAAAAGATTAAAATATATCTTGAACTTTGCTAGAAGAATCATATATACCCCTAAATAATTTTTAAGAAAATTAAAAGTCAAAAATATAAATTTAAAACTATTTTTTTTACTTCAGTTAAATGAAGGGTATATATGAGCTCATTTTGTAATGGTAGGAATATATGTGAGCCGTTTGTATAACGGTAAGTTCAACTTTCTCCGAAACTACTAAAAAGTATTATTTTTTTTCCCTTGGGGAAGATCTGGCAGAAACACTAGTAAATTAGACATATTCTTCCTTTATAATTTCAATAAGCAATGTTCTAATTATACGCTACTCATGGACAACTAATGAAAATTGTGTAGGTACAGTGATTTTTCCCCTGTTCTTCCTTCTTTTTCGCGGAAGGATGGAGAGAGATCATCGCAGGGTTCTACAGAAAATTGAAATTCATCGACTTCCCTTACAGATTAAGCTGAACATACTACAGTTCCAAAACCAAACATCTAGGTTGTAAAAGAGAAATACAAAGCAAGATCAATTTTATTAATGACTGGCCAATCTGTGTGCAACTTGACTATTCCCCTGGGTACCTAACACATACCACCTGCTCAGGACTGAGTAGTTCCTGCTGAATAAGGCTTAAGCAGATGGCAAAAAATCACTTAGCGCTTTTTGCATCTACTGTGATTTGAAACATAGTCTCCCATGATTTTATCCCACTAGGCTACGCCCTTGGGTGTAATACAAAACAAGATTTTCAACAAAAAAAAGTGTGTTATTTTCATTGACCTTGTAGAATAATAAGGGAAGTTTATTCACATAGCACTCTATTGTTTTCTGTCAAAGTATAATGAGACTACCAAATATAATCCTGCAATTCTACCCTAATTCCCTCTCGGCTGTGGTTACTTCAAGAAAAAGCATAAATCCATCCCCACTCTTAGAGAGGGGGCACAACACATTTATTTATCTATTTCTTGATCAGACTTTATTTGCATCTTTTGTATCTGCAGCAAGTCCTAGAAATGTAGCCATTTTTAAAATATTATCAACCAGCTCATTGTAGAAGTTTCTATACACCACCTTCATATTGACAGTACATTCACTAAGTCACTGAAGCAACGGATAACCATGGTTATGAAAATGCCCTCCTTAAATGGCCAATCTGCATGGTGGCTCGGTAAAGAAAAGGCCCAAAAAGTGAATGCACCACGACGGTAAAAAGCAGAACCTTAGAACCAAGAGTTTTCATGTGATAAAAAGCATGATTTGATGATGGTTTAAAGGATATTAGAACAACTCGTCTTTTAACATAACAAAACTGGAAACAGCAGCTAAAAAATGAAACAGGTGTAAGAACCCAAAATAAAATAGAAATGTCTTTGTAATTTGCCTGTTCTGCTTTCTCAAATTTTTCTTGATCAGAAGACACAAAGTTTGAGTGGTTTTCAAGTGACAAATGTTTTCATCTGGTAAAATAATCATATTGCTAAATAAAATTGTACGGTTGGTAATTCAACTTATTAATTTGTTATTAAGAAAGTAGGTGAGCATTTGTTCTTCACATATATCACCAATCTGTTTGAATTAAATGCAATGATCAAACTTATTGAACAAATCCAATATCAGATCTTGTTAGGTTCTGAAATCAATGGTTGCAGTTGACCATATTAGATATGCAAGGAGAAGTAGTGTTGGTCAACTTGTTCAAACTAGGCTGGTATTTTTCACAAAGTTTGATACAACTTGAGCAACCACGAAAATGGAGCCCAAGTTGAGACGCCTAATACTAAGTGTGTTAATCATCAGTTATATGAGCCCATAAGGAATGAAGTTTCAAACTGTCAGCTTCATTCACTACAGAGCTGTCGGAAACTAGAAAAGAAAATGTGCAACTCTAAAAAGACCCTCTCCACTTGTCATGAAAAGTTGTCTCATTACACCACTGGATATAACATCAACTCCACATCTATCAGACACAGAAGCTGTCCTACCCAAACTATTTTACGGTTCTCATGCAGTCGTAACATTCATTGTCAAGCTACTCTATCAAAGCTAATCTATGGTGACTTAAAATGGCCCCTCCTCACAATGAAGAGTTTCTAAGACTTCCACTTCCTACACCAAAACAAATCTCATGCTCCCAATCCAACAAAAAATTTCCATCAAAACAAGTGGTTATTGGTTCTGTAACTCTGTTCATCTCATATGTTATTTTGCAAAACACCATATTAGACATAGTAATAGTCCTCAACCATATTTCCAAAAATAGTTAGAACTGGAATCACAGTCACCATCAAACCAATGCCAAAGAGAATTTTCCTAATCATACCATTTCATCAAACATCAACCTCACAACTGCAGCAATCAAGAGAACTTAACACAAACAGCATACTCAAAAAAGCACATGCCACAGAATCCAAACTTCACATTTCAAATAAATATAAGAATAAAAACAAAGAAAGATGCTTCTACGGGAAAAAAATAAGTTCACATTCATCAGAAAGGGGGGGGTCACAACAATAGAAAGATCACATGCACTAGTTAAATCAGTCTTACTCACATCAAGAGCTTGTCATGTCCTAGGTGATTGCGCCGCCTCTGATCCAGATGCCGAAGAACTATCACTATCAGAATCTGCACATAGTGTAGCAAATTAAATTAGAGATACTGAGAAGAACTTGCTGAAAATTAGTTAAACAATGAACAATCATTATGTGTGCAGCATTGAGACTTGGAGGAGAGTATCATAATTACCACTAGAGGATGAGCCTGAATCACTGCTGGAACTACTTGAGCTGCTACTTGCACTATCCGCCGGTCTTCCACCTTCAAGGGTAGCAGGAGTTGTATCTTTTTCACCTACTCATACATGACAGCAAGAACAATAAGTATTTTTCACCCAATGCATCTTTGAAACCTATCCGAGGCAACAATTCCTCCTATGAGACACTTACCAGTTCCATTTTCTTTCAGTGCATCAGCAACCATTGATGTAGGGTTCTGCAATGTAATTTTCACACATTAAGAAATCTCAACCAGACAAACACACAATGACTACT
>JAJOOS010021560.1:0-13088 GCA_029582725.1 Solanum chiquidenum
TATATACCATGAAGTGTACGCGATCAGATATAGCATGTGCTATTAGTAAACTGAGTCGGTTCACAAGTAATCTCAATCAAACTCATTGGATGACAATTGAAAGAGTTTTGGAGTATTTAAAACATACTTAAAAACTATTGCTTTGCATTATAACTAATATTCAACAGTATTGGAAGAATATAGTAATGCAAATTGAATCACCAGGTCAAATAAAGTAAAATCCACGAGTGGATATGTATTTACTCTTGGTGGAGGAGCAGTCTTTTGGATATCTTCCAAACAGAAATGTATCGCTCGCTCTACTATGAAATCTGAGTTTATCACTCTAGATAAGGCCGGTGAAGAAGTTGAATGACTCCAAAATTTCTTGAAAGATTTTTGGCTCAAACCTATAGCTTCGGTATGCATACACTGTGAGAGTTAATTTGCAATAGATAGGGCATGGAGCATGATGTATAACGGAGAGTCTCGTCATATATGATGTAGACATAATATCGTTAGAGAACTACTCTCTAGTGGATTATCATAATTGACTATGTAAAGTCAAAGGATAATGTGTCGGATCCACTTACAAAAGGCTAAACTAGAGAGGGAGTTGATAGATTATCAAAGGGAATGGAACTATGGCCAAGGACAAGTCATTGTGGCGGTAACTCTACCTAGAAGACTGGAGATCCCAAGATCTAGGTTCAAGGAGATCAAACAAAGTCATTAATGACGGTTCAACATTGTCAAAATATTTTTTTTATGGTCCATTCTCATAATAAGACAATGTTCAGTAACAAGGATAAAGGCATTAGGAATTTTTAATGGTTTTTAAGTTTGATACAGTGTATATCAAATAGTGTATCTATGGGATGACACATTTAGAAATCACCTATGTAAGTGTGAAGTGTAAGCTGCTTCAAGGAGAATCCGGTAAGGCTAGTTCTCTACGCACTTATAAACCAAGACGTGTTCATGGCTGAAATGAACAAAATAATGAGAACCAAAAACAGTTCAAGGGTTGATTTTGTGACTTATGTTGTCTAGGTATACACCAAAGCTCGACGGTTCAAAGGTATCAAATCTATCGATTGACCGAGTATATCCGATATGTTCACTATGGAAAGTTCAAAGGGAAACCCACTTATCCAGATGCAATCAATCTTTACTTACGAATCACACAGTTTTTCATGCATATGTTTTAACAATAGCCATTCCCTATTCATGTGGGGGATTGTTGGGTTTTAAAGGTGTGAACAGGAAATGAAGGGTTGTGACTCTCCTGAAGAGTTGTGACTATGCCGAAGGGTTGTGACCTTTATGAAAGGTTGTGTCCTTTCTAAAGGGTTGTGACCGTTTGAAAGGTTATGCCTTTTCCAAAGTGTTGTGACCTTTCTGAAAGGTTGTCTTCTTTCCAAAGGGTTGTGACCTTTACCCTTTGTTGGATATAAATAGAGAGGTTTTCTCTCATTTTTCTGCATCGAATTCTTCCCTTCTTATGCATACATTTCTTACAAAACAAAATCGATCGATCGTGTCGGTGTGTGTGATTCGTTGCTGTCATTTTGAGTTCGTTGAAATTATTAAAGTTTGAGGTACCGCTACTTCTTTAATGGTTAATCCGTTTTATCTTGGGAGGAATTAATCTGCAACCTTGGGTACTTGAGGGGATTAAATTTCTTAAGGACACACAGTGGGTTCTGTGGACTCGGATAGTTATTTGTGTTTTTCTTTTCATCTTTTATTATTTCTGGTTTGCTAATCTGAATACAGGAGATAACAGTTTGTTTATAACAAGATTAAAATTTGCTTTTTAAGTGTTTTTTTTATAAAAAAATCCAATCATTGCAACAAGTTATCGTTATATTGAAGCAGTGCAACACTATTTCAATATTATATTATTTATATCAACTTATCAAAGTCAACACAAAATATTTCAATATCATAATATCAACTTCTCGAATTCTTGAGCCATATTTTGTTATTCCAACTTTGAATTATATTTTTTCATAATTAATTCTATGATTGTGTGTGATTGCTTTATATTTACAAAGTTTTGTGATGACTATTGTGTCTGTTGTTGGTGACTTATATGTCCAGTGATTTAATTTCTTGACATTGATAGGTCAGGAATGAGCTTATTTACTTGGCTGGTGTTGATTATTTAAATTACTGAGTTAATTGATTATGTGTTAGTGTACATGTACTTGTTTTCTTTGGCTTTATAATATATACTTGTTACTAATTAATCTGAATCGATGTATGATGTCTACTGGTACATAATGGTATTGATGCTACTCCTACACTTTTTTTTGAGTGTAGATTGTGACCCAGAATCTTCTACGCGACCTTGTATTACTTGTATCTAGCGCAACCGGTTGACCGATTTGAGGGTGAGCTATTCCAATCCTAGCTGCCACAAAACATCTTGGGACAAATGTCTATTGCTTTCCGGACATTGTTTAATTCGATTAGTTATTTGCCACTTTTAGATATTGTTAGTTAGAATTCTTGAATGGTGACTTACGAATCTTGGGGATTGTAATATTTAGATTTCCGCATGTTTATCTTATTTCATATTTTTAATGCATTTAAATGTGTAAACTTAATTGGTTATGGCATGGTTTAGTTGGAAAGATGTGTTTGGCCCTTCGAGGAAGGAGGATTAGAGTGTGTGCCAATTATGATGATTTGGGTCATGACACTTTCAGTCCTATACATATTGTCTTCCTTGTGATTGTGATTGTTGTCCTTTTTTGACCTGCACACAATAGTATTTTGCAAGGTTTAGTTTACATTGAAACTTTCAAATCTAACAATCTCCCCCTTATTATGATGACAGTTTGAAGGGGTATTATTTATTCACTATAATTCCTTGAGTATTTAGGATGTTTACTCCCCTGAATGTATGTCATAAATGAATTTGTTTAGCACCATTGAACCCTCCATCCAACGTGTGTCACTCAGTGGTGTACCATATACAGTTCTGAGTGGTCAGTCAGACATCTTTCATCAAAAAACCATACAAACTACAAAGCATATAGGTTAAAAAATTATTTTTCATACATATATATTAAATCTTGAACACCCATAAGAAATTCTGGTTTCACCACTTGTGTCACTCCTACAAAGATACTTCTACAAAGTACGGTGATCTTAGGCATATTTATATGCATAAAAGCCAAAGGGTACTTTAGCTAAGTTTGACGACAAATTCCCATGGTGTTAATAGTAATTGAGTTGCATTTATGCATTTCAAGTAGCCAATACGACAAGTGTTTGTAGGTTGGAAAACACGAGAAAAAGACACAAAAGTGACTAGATATAAAGTGGACGTAAAACAAACGCACTAGAGACGAGTCTCAAAGGAGCTCAAGAATGATGTAATGATAAGGCAAACTATACAGTGACGGAGAAGGAGATGCTTGCTTTAGTTAAAGTAGGGGCCTACAGACTTTTTCAGAAAGAGTTTTAAAAAGCTACAATTTTTTATTCCAGATCATATTTGGTAGGTACTAAGGTTATTGTTTATACTGACCATGGTGCTATCAAGTACCTATTCAACAAGAAGGACGCTAAATCAAGACTCAATAGATGGATGTTGTTGCTTCAAGAATTCGATCTAGAAATCAAAGATAGAAAGGGCATGGAAAACCAAATGGGTTGAGGTTGTAGCTCTTTCTACCAACGATGCCAAGGTTGTCATCTGGTTCATAAAAAAACACATATTCACCAGGTTCAGGACTCCAAGAGAAATAATTAGTGATGGCGGGAAGCATTTCATAAACCATTTTATCGGATAAATATGGGATTCGTCATAAGGTGGATACAACATACCACCCACAAACTAGTGGCCAAGTAGAGGTATCAAATCGAGAGGTAAAGCAGATTCTGCAAAAGACTGAATATGCAGCTAAAAGATTGGGCTGAGAAGCTTGATGATGCACTGTGGGCGTACATAACAAAACGTGAAACGTGGAGCAAAAGGGGCATGATCTTCTCTAAGTACATGAACTAGGGTTGATTTGTATCTAGGTTAGAGATATACCTAGCGAACTTGCTTGGTTACAAAATAAAATGAAAACGTAATGCTCCTCAATTGGTTCAGTGGTCTATCTACGCTCAACGATGTAGTTAGACTGCAAACTGTGGTAGATGATTAGACGTCGGGAGACCATAATCAGACATTTAACCTTGTAAGCCAGCGATTCGACAACCAATTGAAGCCCGTAGAAGATAATACTATGCATGAATTCTCAGTTAAGTTACAGCCCTGAAATTGCCTAAGTCATTGTTTAAACTCCACTTGAAATTGAATCGTATAGTTTCTCTTATGAAGTTGTTAATTTTGAAATGATCATCAAATTCTCTTGACGCCCTTGCCTTAAATTGTTGTCATTAGTGAAATTAAATATTAACTGATCATAAGTTTGTGGGTTTGACATTCGTCTTTTAAAAAGAGCTACTTTATTACTTGCACGATCATGTACACTTGTGTGTGCGTTTGGACGCAACATATGGCATGTAGGGGACCAAGTAGTCTAGCTTTTACAGACACATTTATTTCAACAGGTAAGCATTCAATCAATCAATAATCTTCCTACTATCAGTTAGTAATTAGGAGTTACAGTGTGACAAAGGTACTATCAAGTTAGGTAGGTACATGCATTCTGCAAAAAAAAGGTTACCAAAAAGGGACAGGGTAATTTGCAAGACATGTCATCTATTCTTATACTTCATCCAAGTTTCCTTTTTTACCTTTCCCCTCAATATTGTTTTTTCCAAGTTATATAAACCCAAGACATATATCCTATTTGAAATATATCTTATCTTATTTCTTTTAGTGCCAACAAGAAAAGAAAAGAAAAATGAATGGTAAAGGCATGTATTTCCCTGTTTTGATTGCCATTGTGGCTATTTTTGTATCAACATCGTTTATGTTACTTGAGCATTTAAGTTTTAAAGTTGATCGAAGTCATCATCACCATGATGACAAAAGAAAAAACCAAACGATATGTGATAATTTCTCGCCCAATTTTCCAAGTATAGATCCTAACACAAGTTCAATTATTTGTGTTGATCATAATGGTTGTTGCAATTTCACGACAGTGCAAGCTGCTGTTGATTCTGTTGCAAATTTTAGCGCGATAAGGAGCTTGATTTGGATCAACAGTGGCATATATTTGTAAGTAGTGTGTAATAAATATGTTAATTAATGTAAGATAGAGTAGTTTATATTATGATGAGTGTAAAATTGTTGTTTATGCATGAAGTGAAAAGGTGATTGTTCCAAAAAGCAAGCCTAATATCACATTTCAAGGACAGGGGTACACTTCAACAGCTATAATATATAATGACAATGCCAATTCATCACATGGAACATTTAACAGTGGCTCTGTCCAAGTTTTCTCCACCAACTTCATAGCTAAGAATTTAAGTTTCATGGTATATCTCCCTTTCTATTAAAACATCAAGGTGCAATAATAATAAATATATAATATATAATGATGGATATACACAGAATGTGGCTCCGATGGCAGTGCCGGGGGCGGTAGGAGCACAAGCAGTGGCAATAAGAATTGGAGGAGACCAAGCAGCGTTCTGGGGTTGTGGATTTTTCGGAGCTCAGGATACCCTCCATGATGATAGAGGTCGACATTACTTCAAAGAATGTTACATACAAGGTTCTATCGACTTTGTGTTTGGCAATGGAAAATCATTTTATGAGAACTGTGAATTGACATCAATTGCGAGTCCAGGATCAAGATCGATAAATGGAGCAGTAACGGCACATGGCAGGGCTTCGAAAGATGAAGATAGCGGTTTTGCATTCGTGAACTGCAGTATTGGAGGAACTGGTCGGATTTGGTTAGGTCGAGCATGGAGGTCTTTCTCAACCGTAGTCTTTTCCAATACTTTCATGACTGATATTATTTCTCCTGATGGATGGAACGACTTAAATGACCCTTCAAGAGATCAGTTAAGTTCATTTTACGAAATATGCTCATCATTTAAAAGTTTGACTCATCTATACCATTTTTCATTTGACAAAATATTCATGAAATGATTACAGGACGATTTTCTACGGGGAGTACAAATGTTCAGGGGCAGGGTCAAACATGTCGCAAAGAGCATCATACGTTCAAAAGCTTAATGACACCCAAGCTCTTCCTTTCCTCAACTTATCTTTCATTGATGCTCATTTATGGCTACAATCATTTTCAAATTAAAATTACATTATTTCTTCCTATTTTTAATTACATTATTTGTAAACTAAAATATATTTTTCATTACGCGAATAAGTGAGATTGATGTTGTATGTATGGTAGATTGATTATCTATCAATATTCTTCAATTAGCACAAAATGAATATTCTATTATATCTGCTGTTTACATTGTGTAGCTAAGGTTCTTTTACTTAATTAAGTATAGGAATGGAACTGTAGGCATTCCTCCATTTTTAATTCAATACTAAAAACACACCTAAATATCAACAATTTAAAATTAAGACGTGATCATGATACCTATCTAACCTCCGTAATAGTAAGCCAGCCCAATAATATATAATATAAAATAAAATAACTACGTGAAAGAAGTATTAACATCAAATTTCAATACCAAGTCTCATATCAAAACTCCAAAGAAGATATACAAAACAATAACTGTCATGTCCCACAAACCAAGGTTATGATGACACACACCCATCTCAAACTCAATAGGTAAGGCGAAAGGAAGATATTGTGGAAAAGAAGATCATAAAACTACCATACGAGACTTCTAGAAGGAAGTCGGCATCAAATCAAACTATTAGGTACACGATGAAATAATCCCAAAATCTGATATCATAAATATAAAGAGCATCTGCTACATCACTGAAATATGAAATACATCCCAAGTCTTTGAAATAAAAGTAAAGAGTGTAAATGATAGATGGAGTTTAATGACGATCCAGAAAGCTGGATCTCACCACAACTCCGACGGCGACTCGATCCACTGAATCTGATTAACCGCCATAGAAACACTCGAATTAGAATCTACACCAAAAAGGATAACAGACGTAGGAGTGAGTATGATACACATGTACTCAGTCGGCCACGTAGACTTGGCCAACTAAGTACAAAGTAGATAATCAATACTTATAAAACAAACTCTGAAATGCTTCCACCTACATACAGAAAAGTTTCACATCGACATCGACGCCATATTTTTATATTTTAACAGCACAAGTAAAGTAAACAAGTAGTTCTACACACAAATTCTCGAACCAGAAAGTTAATTACACCGATAAAAATTATTGGTCAATGCAATGCAATACAATACAATGCATATGATGATGAGATGGTAATGTATGGTACAAGATTGTCGTACCAGCTATCGTATACACCTCATTGAGTCTTATCTTCCAAAACAAGGATCCATGAGGGACTCGCAGTCCATATACCAAATAACTCATAATCTCAATATCTCATCCACTAGCCACCTAACTTGTGGTCAATTATGTTGCAAGGTTTTTTACTTTCCTTCTAAAAATGATGTTTCCACATTTTCTCAGATTTTCATGAACAACAACAGTGTGTGTGTATGTGTGTTGATAAATCATGATATTCGTCCTTGCTTGGAAAGATAGTCGAAGAAATTATTTACAAGATGTAATTATCATTTTGCAAGAAGCATTTATCACTTTAAAGAAGTATGTATCATTCAAAAGAAGTTTAACTCGTTTTGAAAAGTGGTAAAAATCATCTCGAGCCCTTAACTTGGGCATTTCAAGTAAAACATGCTAAAATAGTTATCTCAATCCCCTAACTCGGGCATCTCATGTAAAACATGCTCTCAAAACAATAATATCATTAAAATGCTCTCGAAGCAATAAATATCATCAAGGTACTCTCAAAGCAATAAACATTATCAAGGTGCTCTTAAAGCAATAAATATCATCAAAGTGCTCTCGAAACAATAATATCATATAAGAGACATCCTCATGGGCAAACAACACAAATAAGCCCCCTTACTTGAAACATTGTGACCAAGAAAAGCTACGCACCTTAGTCAAACCGCTCACATTTGCTAAACTTTGCAAAGAGTTGTTGATCCTTGAGAGTTTGCAACACAATCCTCAAATGATCAATATGATCATCCTCACTTCTCGAATAGATCAATATATCATCAATGAACACAATAACAAACATGTCAAGGTATTGTCTAAACACCATATTCATCAAATCTATAAAAGCGGCTGGAGCATTCGTCAAACCAAAAGACATCACCAAAAACTCAAAGTGACCATATCGGATTCTCAAAGCCGTTTTCGGAATATCTTTTTCCTCCGCCCTCAATTGATGATAACCTGACCGAAGGTCAATCTTAGAGAAGTAACTCGCTCCTTGAAGTTGGTCAAACAGATCATCTTTCCATGGAGAGGATACTTATTCTTAATGGTAACCTTATTCAATTGACGATAGTCTATACACATACGAAGAGAACCGTCCTTCTTTCTAACAAACAACACTGGAGCACCCCATGGAGAGATACTTGGTCGGATGAAACCCTTATCCAACAAATCTTTCAATTGTTTTTTCAACTCCTTTAGTTCTGGCGGAGCCATTCGATAAGGAGGAATAAAAATAGGCTGCGTATCTGGGAGAAGGTCAATACCGAAGTCTATTTCCCTTGCGGGAGGACTACCGGGCAGATCATCTGGGAATACTTCCGGAAACTCATTAACAACGGGGACCGACTCAAGAGTAGGGCTTTCGGAATCCACATCCACATCCCTCACCCTAACTAGATGGTATATGCTACCCTTAGAAATAATCTTTCTAGCTTTAAGAAAATAGACAAACTGACCCTTAGGCATATAATTTCCTCATTTCCGACTCTCAGATAGGCTCATTCGGGAACTGAAACTTGCACTACAAGAAAATTGCTTAATAAAGATCAATAGTTAGGGACGGGGTTCTTATGGGGTCCCTAAAAGTATACTTATTAGGACAACTTTTTTTTCTGGTCTTGAATTTCTATTTTTATTTTTCGAGTTAGCGAAGAGTCTAAATCTGGTTCCAAATAAAATATACATCTCGTCCCTAAATATTAAATGTATTAATAAATCCCTCCACCTTTACATTGTAAATACCTAAAAATGGACTCTTCCTCTCTCAAAGTCTGAAGTCTCAATCCGTATCAATCTAAAGTAGCTGGAGATTCGCGAATCGAATGACAAGAAATGTCTATCGGAATAGGTCTGTATATTTTCTTCGTCTTTTCATTTTTGGGTTTAAATCAAGAATTTTCTTTCTCGCTGCAGCTTTGATTGTTGAAATTGATAGTCTTTGAAACTCATTCTTCTTAATACTGATTGTTTTGGCATGAAGGCTATAACTTGGCGTGTTGGACTTGGTGTGAAGAATGGTAGATATTAAGAAAGGGCTTTTAGGTGAAGGAGAATTTGGGAATGAAAATATTTCCCTGTCATTGTTTGGTTTGTATGAGTAAATAATTTTAGGGAACAAAACTATTTCTTTTTTGAAATATCCTTTAAGATACAAGTATGAGATCTTGCGTTTTTGGGATGGTGAGCGAGTCTACTCCGAACTAAGAAGATAAAATTATAAATTTTCTTTGATATGTTCAAAGCAATAAACTATTTCATATGCAATTTTGCACCAAGGTTTTGTAACTTTTTCCTTAAACAGTTAAACGTGAGACAATTAAACAGGGGAAGTAAATACGAGAGAAACAAAAATCATACATATGAACTATGATAATAATTTAAAGAAGTCCATTAGTATTCTGGAAACATGCTTGGATAGCAAAGAAAACATGTGCCTGGGCTATGATTGTGGCTTTTATTGGTTGAATTCTCTAATACATTAGGTTTTCTAGTTTGGTTCTTCATTCTAGAATGTTACTACATGTTCTATTTTTAAAAAATTGTATAACCAATATAGTGAGGATAATACTGATTGTATAGGTTAACTCGACTAATTTAAAAAAAAAATCTAGCTGACAGTTTATTTATACTACTCACTTTAACTATCTATGATGTGTAGTCTTAGGAAACAAGAGTACTTTTTGAGAACCTATAGATGAGTGATCTTTAGTTGTATGTTCTTTTTAAGCATTGCAGCTACCTTAACAAATCCTACAACTAGAACTTGCTAAAAATGGATAGAAACAGAAATCTGAAGTTAGATTAGAATGAAGCATTTCAATGGCTGAAAGATCTCATAGAAGCGTTAGCATGGAGTATGTAAGTTTGATGTCCTTAATTCTAGTCTTTTTATTTGTTTCAGCTATTCTTCTGTGTTTGTTTTTCCTTCAATTAGTTTATGTTATTTTGGTTCCCCTATAAGTTTATTGTAGTGTATAATGATTTTTATATATTAAGTACAATGTTTCAACCTATTGAACTTGCTTTATTTAATAGTGAAGAATAGGGAATAGGGATAGCTCTAAGATTAACATCATTTCTAAGATATATATGTTGTGACAGTATTTTTGCTTTAGGTAACTAACCTATTTAATTGCATTGTTACTGTACCTTTCTATTCATTAGAGCTTTTCTTGGTATATGACACAAAAAAAAGACCAAGTCCTCTCCATTTACATTCAAAAATACTTTTAAAGTTAGCCGAGTTGAATGAAAAGAGCTCTCCTAAATGTAATTATCTTGTAAGGGTCTATGCGAGATCTCTTTAAGCAATTGTCGGTTACCTTTCCTGAGTATCTTGTGTAGATTGTTATCTTTCAAGTAGGTGAATCACTTAAAACTCGGTAATATAAGTTGAGATTGTAGCATTGTCTAATTTGTTTAACATGAACAAAGAAGAGATTCTTGAGTTCTTTTACTATATTATCTTGAACCTTTTTGAATAGTTTTGATACTTAATTAGCTAATAATCGAAGAAGAAGCTATTAGAGTTGTCCAAGCCATCTGCTTGAGGTGATGGTTACTTGTTTGGAAATTTAAAAAAATTGAAAAGTTATCCTCTATTTACTCCTAATATATTGAAAATTCTTGGTTTATGTTATCCTCTGCTACTGCACTTAGATGCCATATACTATATATGGTGCAGATTTGCAAAGATCTCTTTGATTGACTATCCAAGCCAATTACTGAATGCATTTGTCTATTAGGACAGTGAAATCACAAGAATTTTTTTGATGTCATCTATCTAAACCTCTTTCAAAGACTTCATTATGAATGTCGGCTCTTTAGCTATTTTAGTTGATCTTATCAGCAGGAAGGATTGCTCCTAAATTAATTTCATGTTGAGCACTTGAAAATGTTGATGTTGAAGATAAAAATGTGTATGCATCAGGTTATGTCATTTTCTTTTTACGGTAAATTTAGATGTTATAAGTCAATAAATACCAGTCTTTTTCTTTTGTTCATCCAATATTTCTGATCTAATAATTAATGCAGCACATTAAGTAGTTTTTCTATTTTTCTCCTTTGACAGCGATTATAATATACATGGTCAACCCATTGTGTTGTACAACATTTGCTAAGAGTTTCGAGGCAAGTACCTTCTTCATGATGAGTTACTTTGTTATCTTTTATCTTACTGATTTTTTTGAGGTATCGAGCTAATTATTGAGCAACTTGAAACAACTAGAAATTACAATTTGGTCTTTTAAGATAGAATGGCAAGATAAGATTTACTTCCACATCTTTTTAATATTTATAGGAGCTGCAACTTGATTTAATAATGTGGAAAATGATATATGGAGCTTAAACTTTCAATAACTATAATGAGCTTAAACTCCTCTTTCCTTGGTATGTTCTATAGAATTAGTAAAGCTTGTGTAGGTCCCATTTACAAGATGATAGTTTTAGGACAATGAAGATGAAATATGATTCAGCAATTTGAACTCTTTACTTGCTTACTTTGAGATTTATTATATTTTCTTTACAGGGTTAAATCACTGTTAAACTTATAAAATAAGTTACTCTTTTGTGCTGTTGAAACTGGACTCCTCTTTGTAAGCACTTGCCGTTAGCTTAATTAATGTTGCACATCAAGAGTGTTTGCATTCTGCATAAAGCATCTGAAATAAACATGTTTGTGTATCATCTTGGTTGTCACATTGGTCAAATTTTGTATGTTCCTGTCCCTGACCATTGCCAGGTGCATTGAACTACTGAGATTCATCAACACATTGCTGACATTGGAATGCCGATAAGTGTATTAAAAGATAATAGGCCTTCACACTCTGGTGGGACTTTGGCAATTGCTAAACATACAGTAGGCAAATATGGGTTTCACTCCACTTCTAGAAGATTGAAATCTGCTTGAAGCTCATTTCTCCTCTATGTGCTTGACAAAAATGGACTCGGAATCGCGTGAAATAGCTACTGGACCTGGCACTTTTCAGACAACGGAACTGCTGGTTCTGGAACTAAAAGGAGCATAGGTAGTCGGATAAGCCAACAAGACATCTACATTTATATATTTATATTATTTGATAGGAGGATGTCGGTTTTTTTTCGTGAAGTAGGTGCATAAACTATGACGTGATTGATGTATTATGTATGAAAGCAGGTTATGATAATTTTATAATATATGCATTTGATTCTTTGTATTAAAATTTTTATTTTGATAAACCACACTTTACTGGTCCTAAATAGCCCAACTAAACTAGTCATATATGCAAGCTAAGGACCAGTAAATATAGTCCCAAAAAATATTTTCAGGACCAGGTTCTTGCTATTAGGGACAAGAAATACAGTCCTAAAAACATTTTTGGGACAAGTTTTATACCCGTCGTAGAAATAATTTAAGACCAGCTATTTGATCCCGTCCTAAAAAACTTATAGCGACGGGGTGGTGACCAGATTTTCCCATCTCTATTGACCTTTAGGGACCGGAACCTAGCTTTTAGGGACCAGATTTCCCTTCTCTATTGAGCGTTTTTGTAACACCCTGTATCTAAAAATAGAGATTTCAGATTTTCTGGTGTTACAGGTGGCACTCACGGACACCATCCACGGACAGTAGATGGACTCACGGTCCGTCCTGCAGGTCCGTGGTTCGTGACAGAAAACTTCCCCAGAACTCAGTCAGAAAATCGGCTAAGTCCCGACTCACGGACAGACCTAC
>JAJOOS010021561.1:0-27118 GCA_029582725.1 Solanum chiquidenum
GTTGTGCAAAGCTTGTTTGTGTATGTACAGACATCAGTTTTCTGAATTGCATTTATTAAAATTTTTTTTTCATTTCTATACCCCCCCCCCCCCCCCACACAGTCCACAAAAAACTTTTTTTCATTTGAGACCTATAATCCTAATCGTTTGTCTAATTTCGTTATTCCAGTTGATAAAAACAAAGTATGATTAGTATTTTCAACGAAATAAAAGTTAGTCATATCATGCTATTTCACTTTTTCTCCCCGTTCACTGCATCATTTTGGCAATTACATTATATATATTTTGTATCTTGATATGATTTAAGTAGAATACATCTGTCTTCATTATGCTAGAAACTGAGTAAAAGAAAATGTTGTCCTTTCCTTTCATCATTCCAAATCGAGGGTGGATGATCTTCTGTATAAGGGCATCAAAAACTGACTTGCGAATGTTCTGCAACTCACCCAACCTATCCATGAGTTTGAGAGTTGGGTTGGTATGCTTTCTAAGGGCGGTGGGATGGGGTGTCACTTAGAGGACAAACCAGTTTGACCCATAGGCATGTTTTGGTAAACACAGTTCTTGATATCTAGCCTCAACAATCAGCTGCTGCATGGGTGTTGCTTGGATTTTCATTCAAGACTCAAAACCCTTAATATTTGCTCAATTCTGTCTATTGAGCTAACTATTTAGATCCCAATCTTTCAATCACCCACTCCCTGATTCAGGGACTTCTCTTACATCTTATCTCCACATCTTATTCTATCTAATTTGATTGTTATGGTTGATTTCTAACTTTCTTTCCTTTTCTTTCTCTCTTTCTGTTGCAATTATTTTCTTTGTTAATGATTAAAATTTTCCAATGATCCAAGCAGACTTCATCCCATTTTCTTAGCCTGCTAGGTGCCCTGAATTCTTTTGAAAGATGGTTGTACATTTATAGCGTTGTGGAATATAGGACAGGATTTAGTAGTGGCCATAATAGTATTATGAAGTTTGTGCCTCTCCTTATGCTTTCAGTTTAACTGTGCTCAAGACACTGGATTTATTGAATTCGATTTTTCTCTTGCTGATGAAAGATGAAAAGCCTTTTTTCTAACAAGTATCAAGAAAAAATGTCAGAAATGAGTGAAAATCACTGTAGGCTTGGTTAAAAAGGATTGTTACTTCTCCAAAGAGTTGGGCAGGCTCAGTTGAAACTCATATTTCCCAGCCCAAGTTATCATGGGCCCCAACTTTTGCTTGAACCGTTCCAACCCTCACATTTGACACCTACCTCTTAGTATAAAAATTAGCTTATAACAATCATGCTAGAACTGCTATGTGATTGAACATGTGAAACTATTGTGGTCACTCTCTTCAGTTGTTGACATTAACTAGAGGTGTTTCAACTTTAATTATGCATGGAGTTACGGAGTGCTGGAGTATAATTTTGAGATGTATCTTGGATTATCCTGGAATAGTTTTATTGTGGATGCATAGAATATGATGTAATGAATAAAAGTGGTGTCAAGGATGTAGAGATAATGTGAAGTTTTAATGCCCACACAATCATAATATCTAAGAGAATATATTCCTCAACTCATGTTGACCGAGCATATTTATATGGTGTTTGCGTCCTTCAAAAAATATCTTAATTAGGTGAAATATTCCTCTAGTATGAACTCTTTGACAGTTTTAACTTTCTAGTCTGACCGTATCCGGTGTGCTCATTTCCCATCAATTGTCTTGAAATTATAGTTATAAGAGATTTTGACAAATCCTGCAAATCTATCTTTTTACTGATTTTCAGTAGCCTTGATTTAGTTTCTCTTGGTAATAGCGCTTTGCCTTTGTAGAAATCTGCAGTTAGGCCCATGCATGCTCCACAGAGCTATTCACCGTCAGCTGCATATGTTGGGTCTGGTGCTCCTTCTTCAATGTATATGGGTGTAACACCATATGGTGGTTCTTTGTTCAATGGACCATCCATGCCAGCCTATGACATTCCCTTTGCTGGAGGTTCAGCTTATCATTACAATTTTGGGAGCCGCCTTTCTGGGGGGAGCCCATACCGCCCTGTACATCTCTCTGCTCCACCTCCATACACTGGTGGGATGGGAAATGGTATGTATTCTTAATCTCAACCAATTTTAAGTATTAAAAAATGAAGAATGCTGTTTGCAAGTTTATATTTTGGTAATGTAGTGCAGTTTCCAGGTCATTAACATATTGCATAATAGTGTTCATTTTGTCCGTTCCTATTTCTGTGTTAATGTCACTCATCCAAACAGCACTATGCAGTCAATATAGTTTCAGTTGTTCCATAATGATGTTGTGACTGTACCTTTTTGGCTTACAGGTGGGATGTATGGTGTGCCACCACTTATGGACCGATATGGTCTAGCATTGCCAATGGCCCCTGTTGCCATGGTAGGATTAAGTTTCAGCTTTTCCTTGGACATAATTATCTTGTTTGACTATACTAGACAGTCGGCATTAAGTTTTAGTTCTTTACATTTTAACTGACTACTTTTGTGTTTCTTTAAACACCACCTAAAATTTCTCCCCTTCCCCATCATCTTTGACTCAATAGACTCACTTTTTTAATCTTTCTCAATAAAGAATAGATGTGATCACCCTTGCAGACATGCGTATCACACTATGCATAATGGTTTTCTGCTCAGTTAAGAAGTACTTGGGTAACTTTAATTCTAATTGCAGGCACCGAGGCCAGGATTTTATCCTGATGATAATTCTCAAAAGAAAGGTGAGAGTTCTGCAGTATATATATTCTACTTGTGTATTCTGAATTAATTTCATGGTATCTGTACTTATTACCTTCTTTTCTATAAATTTCCCAGATGGAACACGTGATAATGACTGGACATGTCCCAAGTGTGGAAATGTCAACTTTTCTTTTAGAACAGTTTGTAACATGAGGAAGTGCAACACTCCAAAGCCTGGTTCTCAGGTTTGACTTGCTGACACGTTCCAGGATTTACACTTAATAATAATAGATGATTTTGTTTCCTTTTTAATATCCACCACCAACTTTCTAGCTATTTTGAATGAAGCTCAGTTTATCTTGGATTAAAAATGTTGAGTCTCATTTTTTTAAAAAAGATTTGCTATTAAGAGTGTCTGTATGTGCTAAGTTTACATTAGATCTAATTTTGAAATTCATGTTGGCCTCTTCATTGTCTTCCTACTTTTTTAAAATCTCGAAATAGTTTTGAAACTACATTCTGATTTCTTGATGTATTTGTATTTAAGCAGGTTCCCAAACCGGTGAAGAATACTAGTAAGTTTTCAGTCTCTAGCATGCTGCCTTTTACTAATTATCATTAACATTCTAACAACTTCCTTTTATTCAGAACCAGATACGCCAGATGGAAGCTGGAAATGTGAGAAATGCAACAACATAAACTATCCTTTTCGGACCAAGTGTAACAGGCAGAATTGTGGTGCGGAGAAACCATCTGAACCCAAGAAGTCTCCTTCACAATCAGCTGATGAGAATGATCAGGTCTGTTGTGTGATGATTTGTTGCGTAAAGTTGTATATAACTTGTGAGTCATCTATGTATTTATTGCACAGTTCATGCATATTATGCTCAAGAAACTTTCTTAGTATGAAATTCTGTGTTGGAATTATACCCTCTAGCACCCAAAGGGTACTATCTTGTCTAGTTTTCTCTCTTTTCTCCTGTTTGGGTATTTCATATGTTACTTGTTCTTCTTGTTTAATTTATCCTTTTCTTTTTGTGTTTGTTTGCATCTATTTTATCCAGCATCTATTAATTCAAAGTTGTCTACTGTTCCAGTGAGTACTAGGGCTTGTTTAAGGGTTGAGAAGGTCCAGAGTTGTCGTCCAGCATTGCTCAGTGTGGGTGTCTGAAAGTCAGTCATGTCATCTTCCTGTTGCAGCGGTTGTCAAGTTACTGTGCCTTCTTAATGTGGTGTCAAAGTTGTACTTAAACTGAAATTGGTATTTTTTGGTCCTTAAGGATACTTGTCGAGTTTCATCAGGTGTCTACCAGCTCATTTTGGCTAGATGCTATTGAGGTTGATTTGGTGAAAATATTCAATAGGATTTCTTCTGGTATTTGCTGCATGAAATGTTAGACGGGTTGTTGGCATCCATTGGTGTTGGGTGGTAATATAAAAAGCCTAATGCGCCTGTTTATCCTGGTCTTTTATCTTGTTTCAAATGTAACATGTCTGGGTTGCACCACATCAAGTTCCATGGTGTAGGATCTTTTGGTTTTCTCCCAAAACAATGTGGTGTAGAGAATTTGTTGTTTTATATGAGCAGTCTGATTGCTCATGAGCGCCTAATGTAACTTGTCACATCACATTGATCTACTGTTAAGAATTTAATAGACCCTAGGTTAGGGGTGTCAAATTTAACCTGTGAAATTATAAGCCAGTCTGACTTAGCAGGTTGTTTCGACGTAAATATTCATGAGAGGGTCATCTCTATCTTATAGATTATTTTATAATCCCAGCACATTTTAATTTGGTAACAAATAAATTGTAAAAGTAGAAATAAAATGATAGATTTTGAGTTAAGTGGGTTAGAGTTATGGTCCACTGTTTATTCTAGATATATATCAACTCTCGTATTGAGTTGGCTACTCAAATGCAGTCTATATGATGCTCCTATTTGTATATGTTTGGGAACGCTCCCTCTGATCATGTGTCGCTATTGGCCTGTCCTTGAGAAGTGCTTGTTAAAATTAGCATATGGTATATTATATTACCTTTAAACAAGTGTATTATTATGAAGTAAAAAAATATCAGTGATAGTTAAATTGATCAAAATTTTGTTTCCAACTCAAGTTGTAAGTTTTACTTTCGTTGTATCAACTCTTTTGAAGTCGCTTTATTCCTTCCTCAGTTCATCAGTTGAGCGGCAATTATTATTTTCCCCACTTTTTCCTTTTATTCCTTGCTTTTTTTAATGGCAGGTCAATTTGGTCCCTGAAATATTTCTTCAGGATTAATTCATATTTGTGTTATATAAGCTCCATTCAATGGGGATTTTTATTTTCTTCATTCTAATGGTTCAAGAATGAACATTTTTCATCGATCTCACACCTTTTGGTGATGTGTTCCATTTGAAACATTTCTTTCGTGGGATCTTTTAATTATAGTGTTCTTTCGTAGCACCCAGGGGTGGCCTAATAGGTGGACATAGTTACTTGATATTTGTATTCAAGGTGCGGTCAAGTTGACTAAGATATTATGGTTATAATAAGAAATGTGTTTTCTTCAAGTAGATTTGATGAGTCAACAGAGGTATGGTTGAAAACAGTGCAGGCTCCTAGATCACAATATGTGCAGTAATCTTTAGTACTGCATTCCAAAATCAATAAAGGGTTCAGAATTTTATGAGTTCAATCTAATAAAATCTTTGGTGGAAATTTGGCTAATTTTTTTGGGGATAAATTTAAAGGATTTGTAAAATTGTTACAGCATTATAAATTGGTAAAAGAAAAAACCAAGGGTGTAAATGTAATCATACGTGGTAAAACAAAACAAGGGTGAAGGGTCGTATTTTCTTTCCATCTATTTTATAAAGTTCTTACTTGAATTGATCACACATCATATTTATAACTAGGAACTTGGCCGCGATCAATATTTCCTCTCCAATCAATTTTAATTAAATTATCACATATTTAAATTATATTATGGAGAGTATTTTAAAATGATGAGGGAAAATAACACTTAATAAATTTAATATTTTTAAAATAAGCATAGTATATTCATTATCACAATAAATTATATATTTTGTAACAACAATTTATTTTATTTTACCTTCTTAATAATAATCGACGTCGAAATCATCCAATAAATAGTTTTAAAAAATTTCCAGGCCTTTAACCTTCTCCCCGATTAGGTAAAAACACAATCTTTTTATTGAAAAATGAGAATACACATGTTAGTAGAATGAAAATTAAAATATAAGGATAAAAATGAAGTGATCAGTTTTGCTTTTACGTTAGCAAATAATGATGTTAGAATCATCAAGTAAATAGTTAAAAATTCAATTTCAGATTTGTCACCTTCTCCCCAGTTAGGTAAGAACTTATTTTCCTTATTCTAATATGTATTTCATGTTTTTCTCTTGCGACTTGTGATCAAATGAAAAATTTATGATGAGAAAATTCTGATAAGGTGTAAAAATTACAAGTAAAATATTATTTGGTATTATAAACTTGAAATGACATTTAGGAGTTATAAAGATGTGAATGTCACTACAAGAAATTGGATCGACTAAAAGATAAGAAAGTCGCCAACAACATAAGGATTATGGAGAAGTACTTTCATAATTAAAAGTTATTTATGACCTTCAAGAAGTTCCTACCAAAAAAAATGATATCGTGGTAATTAAGATTGATAATTCAAGCATTGAACTTTTGTAATTCGTGTCCAAATATTTTCTAAATGGAAATAACAACTCCATTGTCTATGGACAATATTGAGCAAAGTGATAATAAATGTAAAGCTTTTATAAAGTTCATCAGTTGTAAGTGAAGCAAGTATTTTCTTTGACAACGGAACATCCATAACGTGATCTTTGCCAACATATAAGTTTTTAACCTGTTCACAAAGCAAACTTGTCTATAAAAGATCAAAACCACAAAATATACTTAGTGTTGTAATCTCAAAAAACTAATCAAATCTACTATTAAAGTAAAACTTAAAAAGTGTTAATAAACAATCAGGCTTGACTTAAAAAGATGCAAAATTATAATACATCAAACCTAAGGCGTTAAGGATAATTATGATATCTCATAACAAATTTTTGAAGGGTAGACAATTTAAACTCATGGGGTAATAGGACTTGCGCAAACTTTAAGTGTCTACTTTAAAAAAGGGTCTAAGTTTGATGGGGTAATTATGTATTTCCTCTATAAATAATTATAAATTCATATATATAATTTTTTGGTTCGGTTTGGTTGTTTTTGCGAATTTTTTAATAAATAAACCAAACCCAAATCAAATAGTATCGATTTTCAAAATTTAAAACCAAACCACATCAAATATCAGTTTTTTAATCACTTGGTTGGAATTGTAGTTCGATTTAATTGTTTAACTATAACCATGAACAATCTTAACCTTACATAAGTTGTGGTTCTCTAGACTACTCGATTGGGAAAAATAAAACTTTTTACCTATATCAACAAAAAAATTAGGAGTAAAAAGATTTTATCCGTGACTAAAATTTACTCAAGGAAAAAAAGATTTTAAAAAATAAATAAATATAATGTAGATCTACAATTATGAAGTCGTACCTAACTTCTGAAAGCAAATATATAAAAATAATCAATTATTTTAATTATAAGTTGTGTATATATTAATTAATTAATTCTCAATTTATGACATGTGTCTTAAGTAGAAACAAAAATTTCGAAACAATGAAGAGGACAAATAAAATGACGTCATATCGCATAAGTTAATGACTTTGTTTTACTTTAAAAAAAAACAAAAATGACTTTGGTAAAATAGTCATCAATTAAGGTAGGGGCATGTAGACTAATAATGTTAAAATAATAAGTGAAGACTCTAGAACATGATGAAAAAGGATAAATAGTCATTCATAAGTGGAACCTGTGCAGTTATGTTCCAAGTTGCAGAATCAAGAAATTACAATTCTTGGGAATTCATGTCTCACTGCTTAACAAAAATTTACTGCATAATTCATAATATTAGACTTTCTTAATAGTTTAAAAGCCCAACCTATATATATTATATACCAGTACTAAATTGCTTCCATGTCATCATACTAAACAGACCTTCAAGTTTTGACATGTCAAAAGGGAAAAATGGGAAGGTCGCCAAATCCTGAAAATACACGAACACATCAGATGTTGGCTTCATTGAGATAAAAGTCTGTGTCGAATGGAGCTTTGAACACTCCCATTTCCTGAAAGTTACCGCCACTGTTACTATTAGCAGCCAATGTATGGTAACGAGGATCGGTTGAATGTTGTTGTCCGGCCTGCCAGTATTGATTGGACATATGCGGCACAACCTGTGGAATTGCCTGCATCATCTGCTCGGGCATGCTGGTCTGATTTGCATGGTTGAGTGAAACAGTCTCAGGCTCGGATGAACCCCAGGAATTAGTTGACAGAAGAGAGAGAGCACGAGGAAATTCCGGTCCTGTAACCATATTGAACATGGATTCCTTGGCACCTGATAGAGAAAACAAAAAACTAACATACTTGATGGAATTCTACTATCTTGCACTTTCAATCAGTTTCCTAACACTCTTGCAAAATTTCATAATCGACTCCTGGATGAAAAAGCCTTGGAAAGTCTAATTCACAAGTGTTACAGAACATCTAAAACTGTAGTTTAAGCAAAAATAAAGGTCTCCTACATGTAAAAGTAGAGCTTTCAACCAAAATGCTTGCTACCATCTTCATCACACATGGGCCAGATGCAGAAAAGGCACAAGTAGACTATGGCACATTTATTGTTGGGTTCTAGACAAGATCTTACTCTGTAATCCATAATGCAAATACAATGCAGCTATTGTTGACTACGAATTAGCCTTATCAAAAGAAAAGGACGAGTACTAGTTAGGAGGGAAATATACTTTAATAAGAACTGCTGCATTTGGGAGACTGTAACTAATGATTAATCCAGTAAGTAACTAAATTGATATAACTGCTTTTAAAAAAGATACAAATAGAGGCAGGCAACAGTAGAGATCTTCTTTGCACAATCACGCAAAATTCAAAGATTGCAATGAACAACGGCTTTGCATTCACAATAGAGTGAAACAAACCTCGATTAAAAACCTCGGCTGTAGTGCCCTTGTCGGACAAAAGCAAGCTAGATGCATTACTCTGTGCACCCACAGCCCGTGAAAACTGGATCCCCTCCAGTAGTGACTTCCCATTTGTGCTGCTAGTTCTTTCAGGCTTTGGAGTAAACCCTCTTGTTATACTGAACTTAGAGTCTTGAGTGCTCTCCCAGGTAGAGTTCGCAGCCGCTCGGGAGTGAATGAGTTGTGCTTGGTTGAGCACAAGATTCATAGGTTGCCTGCTATCTGTAAATACAAAACCACATAAGATGATACTCAGTAAATTCACACCAACGCCTTTATTGATAAGCAGATGGTCCAACAAAAAACCCACTTTCCAGAAGACAATTGCTCAATCACAACTAATTCTTATCAACTTTATGTACACATTATTGTTTTAGATAAAAGTGATGTTTGCATCTTAAATGTATCTGGATTATTAAAATTAATGCCAGTACACAACTGGTGTACACCAGCAAAGAAACATTAGGAATAGATTTCTGTCAATTAGTCAGACAGAATGTTAACTTATTCTCAAATCTCAATAACTATTACTGAAGCATGTCATTTGAGCACTCAAAGGCACATTGCAAGAAGGGAAAGGACAATTCCCAATATAGACAACATACCATAAAACAACGAAGAAAGCCTCGCTGAATTGAACTGGATAGTTTCCTGGTGAGGTTTGCGGCGCCGTGCATTGTGATCAGAGAGCCTCCTACGACAGCTTCGCTTCTTTTCATCGAATTCAGACACACTATGGAACCTTAATTTGAAGATTAAAAATAGAAAGAATGAGCGATGAACTAGTGCTACATATAGAAGAAGAAGCTATTGCTAAAAGGCACATATGGTGCATTCTAAGGACATCAAAGATCTAATACAAAGATACCTTAGACTCATCAAATATTTACCTGCTACACTGTTGACAAAAGCGGCGTGCTACACCTGCTACAATAACCTTTGGGCTTTTGGAATGACTGTCACAAACTCTATGCTTCCGATAATATTCTTTAGCTGAAGAAAGATCAAGGTTGCAACCTTCAACCTGACAGTGAGGAATTGGTGCATTCTGACTAGATGATTTTGCTCTCTTTGTTGCAGCAGCAGATGATGTGGGGTTCGGGGGGAAGGATGAAACCTTAGCACTGCTTCCACCACCAAAGGTTTCACATGTCCGCTTACCAAGTTTTAGACCTATCACTGGTTCAACAGAGCCTACTGAAGCCTCCATGGGTGGTGAGTTTCTAGAGACCTCAGCTTTGGAGGATTCCAATTTCTTACTAGGATCCTCAGGAGAGGCATTAAATGCCTCAAAAGCTAAGTTGGATGCTTTAAAACCCTCCTTTGGTGAAGAGTCAGTAGAAGCTGATATTGAGCTTTTGATGGAAGAACCACACTTCACATCAGAACCATAACCACCCGTGCCACTACCGCCACTTGACAAATTGAATGATCCCCCATCAAGTTCTCCCTCTTCTTCAACTCCCCAATCTGTTAATTGTAGTTCTTTTGGACTTTCAGAGGCCTTTGAACCAAACATTACGAGATTTCCCCAGTCCCACTTAACATTCCACTCCATCTTGGGAAAGAAACTATGAGATGGCTTTACCAAATTTCCAGACTCATGGAATGCAAAACAGTAATTAAGACTTGAATCTGCAAAATATTTACACTCAAAGTTAACTGATATTTATTCCTAGTTTAACAAGTACGTAATTTCACAAAAGGCAAAACAAGCATTTTGTCGGACAACAGGGAAGCAAGAAGCAAAGTGCAAAAACACAAATTCAGGACAAGAAGAAAAGAAAAGGAGACCATCCCATCAAGGCTCACCCAATGATGTAGAGCTTGGCTGGTTCACAAATTTGCTGTTCTACCTCTAAACTGTAACTAATTCTCTTTCTCACTTGCAGGATATTATTATCTCTCCTAATCCAACTTCTTTTGCAGACTAATTGAACGCAAAATGAACTAAATTATGACAAAGTACTGTCCCTCAAATCAACAGTCAAACACCCAAGCCCCATAACATATACTACTTGAATTCTTGAAATCAGGAAACTCACCATGATACAGACAATAAATAGTATGTCTGAAACTATTCCTCTGCTAGTTCCCACTCATACAGCCATAATCTAACAAACAGCAGCTTCTCAACCAATTCCTTCCCAAACCATTTACTAAAGGAAGATTTTTTTAAAAAAAAGAGAGAAATGAAAAGAAAGAAAAGGGTATTGTAATTACTCTGTCTCGTACTCTAAAGCAGCTCACACACATACTACTAACTACTACATGAACTTCAATTATTTCAAAACAAGGTAGAAAATGAGATTCACCTCTTTGACAGAGCTGTATGATTCCAGTAACTAGTACGAAGCTGATTAAGACGGTGAGAAAACTATAAGTAGACAAGGATAACTATTCAAATACAGAAACAGAGCTCAATCCCTTCCAGTCCAAGACCACAAATGTTTCTCCCATCTGTTAACTCCACAACATCATTTTCAGCTACTTGTTTCATCACCTAATCAATGAAACCAAATAAATAACCAAACATTAAATGGTTCATCAACCCCACAAACAAATGCTTGCCGACGACTCAGTCTAATAAATATGCAAGTTTAATTATTCTGTTTTCTTGATTGTGACAGATTTACTGACACCCTTTTTACAGATATGAAATACTCCATAATTTGTATGTTTTTTTCCCCATTATCTCTTCAGCTAATATATCTATGAAAAGAAAAAATAAAAACACATTTTTTCTTAAGAGTAGAGAGAGGGGTAGTTGGTACTTGTTTGGAAAGTTCTGGTCCCCCATCTTAGGGTTTCATTGGAATCCACACCAAAAGAAGAAGACAGACTTTTCCATACTTAAACTAACGGATGAATTCTTTTCCAAGAAAATGCTAGTGAAGCTCATCGTTTAGGAAGTCAGCATCGTAAATGCTGCAAACTTTACCTCCCATCTCTTAAGAAACTAACAGCAAACAAACGACTCCCAAACATCAATCGAACAGACTTCAAAACCACAAACTAATTGGGTCAATTTTGTTTCTTTCACATCAGTTTAATTCCAAAGCCAGAAAATAAAGAAAGAAAAAGGGTGTCTGAAACCCAAAAAGACTTTCCATATTATGCAAGTTATGAGCAAATAACTATATATTCCCTTAATCTGTTTCACCAAAAATGGATAAAAATTACAGTAATAAATAAAGTAAGCTGAGCAGGTAGCACAAACCAAGAAACGGGTGTCCGAAACACACACACACACACACACAAATCCATATTATGGAAGATTTGAGCTAACAAGAACCCATTCCCTCAGTCTGTTTCTCCAAAAGTGGAAAAAAAACCCACTTCTTGTAAAAACAATTACACTTACTTGTACCCACTAATTCTAAATCAAGAAATCCCCATTCCTTTAATCAATTTCTCCAAGAATCGATGAGAAAACAGTAACAAGAACCAAAACTCAGATTGAGACAAAAATGGTGATATTATCTATTCTTGTTGTTCAAGAAAAAAAGCAAAATGATTAACTTGGTAAATAAGATATACATAAATACAATAGAATAGATGAAAAAGCTCACCAATTTTTGTTTGAGAAGAGAAATTTTTGTGAGTTTTCACTTTACCAAATGAAGAAAAAGAAAAAGAGGGGATACAGTAGAGAGTGGTGACTGGTGAGTGACTCTGTCAGTGAGAGAACGACAGTGTGTGAGCTGGTGCTAGGGACAGATTTTATAATATGTGTGCTGTTACATGGTAAGGATTGCAGATTTTTAGCAAGTAATTTTCACTGTGGGTGGGATATATATGTGAAGAAAATACAACGGGACACGTGGATGCTTCTTTCAAAAGGTGCCAAGTGTGAGCCTGTATTAATTATATAGTGACAGCTTTTTTTTACTGTTGCATAGAGGTTTTTTTTTTTTGGCTCCTTTCTCTTGGCACTTCCTTTTCCTCTCCCCTCCCCACTATCCTTTTTTTTTTGGTTTTTAATGGAATCCTTTCCTTCATCTTTTGTGGCATGGATTTAACTTTGAATTAGATGTGATGGGCATAACTATCGCAAAATTGAATTATTTTAGTTTTTTGGTGTTAGGTTCTTTAGTGTTTTGGTTTGTTTTTGGAGAAATTTGATTCTTCCGTTTGATATATACTAGGTCATAATTTCACAGTGTATTGAAGAACAAAATTTTTATCAAATAAATTTAAAATAATATTTTAATTTTTAAATTATCTTAATTATACATTTTGAGCTTTGACCAATTGAATTTCAATTTGCAAATTTTAGCCCTAATTTTTAAGTGTTTTTTTTTATTTAAAAAAAGGCAAAAGTGTTCAATACACCCTGAATTTGAAGCTTTTTATGTAGTGTACACTTAAATTATAATCCGTTTTAAATACCCATAAATTTGTTTATTCATTAATTGTGTAAATCTGTACCGTCCACCTCCATTAATCGTATTTACACGCGCATGACATGTTGATAAAATAGCTGATGTGGATGTCCGGATGGATAAATAGATGATTATTAGTAAATATTCTCACTAAGTCGACGGAGTGTAAAACTTCTTTAATCTTCTCTCTAAGAAGTGTAATCGACAGAGTAAATGACATATTTTAAATGTTTTGGCTCACTAAGAAGTGTAATCGACAGAGGTTTTTCGTGAAACTCTTGCTCGATCTGGGTCAGTTGCAGTTCTTAGGCGTGAAATTTTTGCTCGATTTCGTGAAGCTTTTGGTTGATTTTCTTTTGATCTTGTCTAAAATTCTTACCAAGCAAGTGATGATCACTCTTATAATGTGTTATTGTTTGTTTTCTTTATTTTTTTCATTTATATTTTGTCATATTTTCCGTTTAGGATTTCGCCATATTTTTCGACTAGGGTTTCTCCATAGTTACTGATTGAGCTTCCGATCAAGGATTTGATAGTTTTCAACTAGAGTTTTTACTTACTGAATTATTATTGTGAACTTGTTCAGCTTATGCATGCATGAGTAATAGGGTTTCTGGTAGTTAGTTAAAAAAAATAGGGCTTTTTAGTAAAATCAAGATTCTAGGATTCTGATTCCAATATTCTATTCTGTATTGTTAAGTGTTGATTTTTTTTTGTAAATTCTTTATGTATATTTGTATGCTTGTGAGTAAACTCAAATATTTTATGAGGTTTTAGGGTTCCAATTCATCAATTCTGTTTTGGTATTGTTAAATATTAGAATTTTATGTAAATTTTCTTGTATAATTTTGTGCTTATGAGTAAAATCAGTATTTTAGATTCTGCCTCTGTTTTGGTGTTGTTGCCTATGTTTTGATGTTGTTATATGATTAATTATTATTGTGGTTATAAGTTGACACTATGACTACTAAGTACGTCAATTTAAAGTTCCAATTGGGGGTATCTTGGCGAATGAGGTAGGTCCAATATATATTGAGGGTAGGCTGAACATGTGTCTAATGTGGATGAAGATCATTTGTCAATTCCTGAACTTGCAGATTATGCTAAGTCTTTTGGGATTAGTAAGTTAGGAAAAACTTATGTAGTTCCATCTCTAGGAAGTGGTTAGGTTGGATTGAAAAACGATGGAAAATTTGTGATATTGCATTGTTTTTGCATGATGAAGACATAATAGATATTTATGTATGTCATGACTCTCTCTGGAGGATGTGGGTCCTATATCTGAAGGTCAAATTAGTCAATCTTTAAGTCAAGTTAGTGAGTCTTTTAATGCGCTTGGAGAATCTGATGGTTCCTTAAATGCACAAGCAAAAAATCAAAATCTAGGGTTAGGTTCTTCTTCTACCTTTCTATCTAGTCAAAGAGTTGAGAATGAAAGAGTTGAAACTGTCCAACAAGAAATTAATGATAATTATTCTTCAATAGATTGGACTGATTTTGAAGAAGAAGTTTAATCGTAGATAATGATCTGAGACTCTTAATTGCCCAACTTTTTGACGGATCTCATGTACAACTCATAGATTTTTCTACGGACCGTACATGTCAACCATAAAAATCAACTTTAAGCTTTAAAATTTCACCAAGTATGGGGGTCACCTTTGAGACCAATCTACGACTCGTACATGGAGTGATGGGCCGTCATGGTGAATCGTAAAAAGGATACTATTTTTTTTTTGAAAAAAAAATATTTTCCCAGTTCCTATGGTTGCCATTTATGGTCCGTAGAAGCTTCTACGATCCATAGATGGTCCCGTAGACACATACACCAGCCTAAAAATTGCATTTTTCTTCTTTTCAAATCTGAGGTGTTACATTCTTAGAATTGGAGGAGTCCCACATAAACAAACAAGTCTTATATTATAATTCATGAATTCAACAAATGCAGTTTTGAAAAGACGGAGACGGAAAAAATGAAAAAGAGAGAAAATTTATGAAATTTGATAAGGGAGAAAGGTTTAGGGAGAATAAATAGAGAGAGATGTTTTGAAAAGAGAAAAAAATTTAAAGAAGAATGGAGATTTTTATATTTTTTTTATCGTTAGAGCTTTGTGATATGGCAATAATTTTACTTCCTCACACGTCTGATTGAGTTTGTAGTAAATTTCTACGTCAGGTGGATAATACATGTTATGCGATTAATGAATAAGTAAGTTCAGTAGGGTATTTAAAACGGGTTATAGTTTAGGTGTATACTACATAAAAAGTTTCAAGTTTAGGGGGGTAATGAGCCCCTTTGCCTAATAAAACTCACAATCACAGGCCACAATCCTAATTTTGACTTCGACTCTTCTCTGTTCTCCCGTATCTCATTCTCAATAATAACTCAGTCGCGATGGGCCAAGGGTGTAAGGCGTCTTGATCTCTTCTAACTAATTAATCGCAGTCGACGGTGTGCATCTCTCACTCACAATATCGACTTTCGAGTCTCAATTCTTAGTCCTTGCAGTATCTTTTTTTTGTTAGTGATTTTATTGATTGTTGCGTACGGTTATAAATCACTAGGAATTTACATTGAATTGTTGAAGCCTGGATGTGAATTGTTGAATGTTGAATGGGAGGTTTTGAGGTTTGAGTGTTGCTGTCTTAAATAGTTTAGAATAATTTTGAGACTCACAAATCAATAATTAAAGTTTATAGTTTACATAACTACTGAATGTTGTCTTATCATTTTATTTTTTATCTACACCGATTTTCTTTTTAAAAAAATGGAATCGAGTTGAGTCTAACTAGGTTCAGTTCAAAATTTGGTACAGATTTTTTCAAAATCAAATCAAACTAGACCGATTCAAAATTTGGTGCATATTTTTTCAAAATCGAACATCGAAGAATTGAACGTTCACTCATAGTTTGTACTATGGAGAAAAGATCATAGAATAATACTGTAGGTAAAAAGACAGCTATTTACGTGAAATTATACATGTTCTTGGCTATTCAATGTAATATATTCATTACTCATTAAGTGTCTTGCGACAAGAGTTAATATAAAAAATAATCACAATAATATTCATAATCAATAAAATCAATTTCAATGAAATAATTTAAATTTAATAATAAAGTACTTAATGAAATTTATTAAAATCGGCCAATGCAGCAATAGTCAAATCATGTTGGACCTTTCAATATAAAAAAATAGGTCAATAGATTTATTAACATGTCAGCAGAGAACAAATAAATCAATAATTGCAGCATAGGATAAACTAAAAAGTAATCACATATCAGCTTAAGGGCAAATTCAAAATAGAAAAATCCTAATAAATTTTCATTGCTCAAAAGTGATGCACCGCGACACCAACCAACAACACTCAATTGTTATCTGGACCAACCTAATCGTTTAATTTTTTTTAATTATATCTCAAAAATGTGTTTAAAGATCATTTCTTTTAACAATCATGTTCAACAATTCTCTTCACAAGGCAAATCATGTACATATACATATTTCATAGTATGGAATCAAAATACGATAGATCGGTGCAAACTTGTCCCGCACACGCATAAAGTCATATCACATCGCCATTAAGATTAAAGAATGTTAAAAAATGAGGCATACCTCAATTTCTGCTAAAAAGACTTTTAAACATATTCCACCTTGTTCAACGACAGTGATACAATCAACTACAATGATAAAGTTTAGAACTTTGATCAATTTTAATAAATTCTCACCTTTAAAAAAAAAAGGATTCTAGGTCAAAATCCATGCTCTTAAGATTTTGAGAATCAACCAATGATTATGCATCTTTCAATAGATTACACGAATCTCAATTATTTATTTAATCATTGTAATTAAGCAATGAACTTATCTTTCAAAGATTCTCCAAGAATATTTTTTTTAGTGATCTTGAATTCGTTTGTTGAAATCTAGGGATTAGAATGTTGAATCTCACATTTAACCCTTGTTTATTCAATGTAATAATCATGAGAATTGAGTAGGTTACCTTATATGATTTGGAAAACTCTAGGGCGTTTCTTGATATGGTGTATTTATGCATTTAAGCACCATATTTTACCTATATGTTTTGTGTATAAACTTAGAAATATCCATGTAATTTCTAATTGATGTGATAAGCTGATAAATATGATTAGATTGATTTCAGGCTAAACATAACAAGGAATGACCCAAAAGATGAATTAAAACTTAAAGTTAGTGTTCTAAACTAAAACACATCCAAGAAGGCACAAGAATAAGTCTGGGGCATGGGACACATACCTGATAACTGTCATTCCCCGAGCCTACACCTTGGACGTGGCCGGCACTTGAGAACCATTGCTTGCCCCAAGCGAACCCTTGGTCTGGCTCAACTCTCAGCGGAAGACTTACTTAACATAAGATAAACTCAAATGTAAAGCTTAACTCAAATATCTCAAAATATAAACTCAGAATATATAAGAATATTTAACTAGCCAGAAATAGGCAACTCAAGTCTTTAAAATATTAACAATTGAAAATGAAAAGACTCATGAACTACTATCTATTTATCTATGAAGCCTCCAATACTATGAAGAATGTCGGGACAATACCCCCAATCATCCTAACAAACGGAAGTAACTGAAGATAAATAAGGGATCCTCCGGAAGCAAGGAGGCTCACCAAACAACTCTGGAACTCAACTGGATCAACGAAGCGCTGGTTGATGATCCTGGTTACCTGTATATGCATCATAAAAGATGCACGTCAAATGGAGTCAGTACATGGAATGTACAATAATGCAAGGGAAAATCTAAAATATGACATAAGCTTGAACTGAAACTGAAGAAAAAACTTACCTCGTCTCAACTCAATTCAACCTCAACTCAATTCAATATAAAACAATAACAATAATTCAATATAGAGAAAAGCTTTTTAAAAAGTAGATAACAACTCAATGTATTGGAAAATACAATATAACTCAGTTTGTATGCAAAAATACAAAATAAACTCTGCTTGGGAGATTCTCTAACCGCCAACCATCACTATGAGCTATGTGATGATACAACGTCTTGCCCACGCTGAGAGAACTGTCATATACCTTGCCGGGGTATAGAACTCCTCAACTAAGTGAATCCACTAGTCTATGCTAAAAAGCAATAAGGAATCATCTAAAAAGTCTGACTCTTTCTACCCACGTTGGCTACATGGTTTATGGGGGCTGTGAGTTGTTAGAACTCTTCCCTATATCGGTGCTCAATACTACTCCCAAAATATAACGTAGCTCATATGTTTTAAAGAAAACATTTCTTCATCCTCAACTTTGAGATTATTACTCAAAAGATTTCTCTAAAAAGAGATAGTACTCAAAACTGCTCATGAACTCTTTTGAAAATCGGTGTTTCTTCTCATCTTAAATGTAAAAACATTTACTCTTGGAAATACTTAGTTCCCATATATCATTTTCAAGAAAATGAACTCAACTCTACTCTTCCTCAAACTCAAATGCTCAAGTCTAAAACAAGTTGAAAAGATTGTAAAAGACTTCTCAAAAAGACTTGAAAGAACTCTCAAGAATTTACTCTTAGCTCTACCTTGAATTTGAATTATGGATTCAAGGATATGATTCATGTTATGAATGATCTCATGATAATTAAATGAGTTTTACATAGTTAAATAATAAGAAACGAGTGAAAAATACTGTATGGGGAACAAGGGCGTGACATAGAGATGAATTAAAATATTTGGGCGCGAAATAATTTTTAAAATAGTGGAGTTCGCGTTCTCTCCGCAACTTGAGAGAGAGAGTTTCTCTGAGGGAGCAAGTCCGTGACGTGGACCTAACACCTAGTTTCTGCCCGATCTTTTCTTTCTCCCCCAAAATCGATTCAACTCATACCCACTGAAGTTCTAAGGTAACTCTCTTGAATTCTTATTGTTGACACCGAATTTAGACCCTCCACGATACAAATTAGTTTCCGAACTTCTTAATTTTCAAACTATTTAGAATAATTAGTTTATAGAATTCAAATATTTTTTCAAATTATTTTAAAAGTAATTTTTATCATTTCTTAATAATTTTTTGATAAATTTAAATATTAAATATGTATATTTTACAAATGTGTATATGATTATGTCATTTTATGAATATCCAGAAAATCGTCTAAAAAAAGTTTTAGTTTTTACTTAAATACTTTATTAACTTAATTTTGTCTAAATTGTTAGTTTATATTTTGAGTCTTTAGTTTATTTAGCTAATTATTTTGTTTCGTTAAAATTAAGAAGCTACTTAGTTAATTATATCAATTCGTCTTATTTGAATTACTAGCCGAACTTATCCTAATTAATTCAGTTTGGCTACATTTTAATTTTCATTTGACTATAACATAAATCCATGTGTCCAAAGCACAAGTTCAATTCTAGCCTATTGATTTTTAGAGAAAGCAAATTTTGGGCCCTTTTATCCAAATTTTCAGCGGCCCACTTCTGCATTACAATTCAATGTTCCTCCAGCCATTTCCATTCTTCCAACAACCCACCATTTTACAATATTCCCAGCAACCCGTTTCAATTACCAGCCGACCCAACCCAATTCTTCTCCTAAAGACCTGACCCAACCCACATTTTCTCCTAAAAGAACCCAGAAATCCAGGGTTAACTTAGTAGCAACAGTAGTACGCGTCAAACATCGGCGAGTAAAGCGACAGACAGCTAGGACGACAAATTCCAGTGGTCCAAGGTCCCTATCCGTATTAATATCGCAGCAACAAGAAGCAGGCACACCTTTTCTCCCCTTTCCTTTTTCGGAATGGGTTGAAATCGCAAGGAAAAAGGTGTCTTTCTCAAATCGGTGAAAGAGTTTTTGGGGGTTTTGAATTCGAAATGGGCCTTGAATTAGAATTTCATCCACCTCCTCCCCCCCAATTCTGAATCCTAAAATTCTTCTATTTATTCTCCCTTCCTTTTTATTGTTGTGGATAGGCGGGGTTACTGTTCTTTGAGAAAAAGTAGTGAGAATAGTTTAAACAAAGGTTATAAGAATATTAAGGGAAATATACTCGAAAAGGCAGAGGGGAACCAGTTTCAGCTTGATTCCGTTTGTGATTGTGTGGTGGAATTCGCTACTGTCCTCCAACTTGTCCTGTGTTTTGCTGCCCCGTGAAAGTTAAACCTTATTTCAGTTCATCTCTTTCTATTTCTCAAGCGGTTTGAAATGCTGAAATTTAGGAGCGTTGTCGACTTGTTATTCACTTCAAGGGCAGTAGTGAGCTTCGTTTCATTTATTTGAGTGTTTCTTTGGTTTGTATAGCTTAAAGCATGTCGTACAAAGTTGAGTTAGTTTCTTTCTCTTATATTGAAGCGTAGCATCAATGGCGAATCATGCTTCCGTTTGAAGCTCGAAATCAGTTTGTATGAGTTTGTATGAATTTGAATGCTTTTGCTACCTTATACTCTTGTATGAGTTGCTTATTCTTGGACTGAATGTCCTGGTCCATTTTTAGCAACTTGGGTCTCTAAAATCTTGTTTGCTAATACCATTGGTTGTTGATCTTTCGTCAAACTTCATGTACATTATTTTGCAATGAGTTCGATTTGTTTGAAATGAGTAGAATAGGCAGGCGAATTAGTTATTTCAAGTCAACGAAATGTTCGTTTTGTGTTGGACTGTTTATTTTTGCTCCCTACTCTCATAAGCTCATTGACCGTAAGTATCTTTTTCTCTTTGTGTGTTGAAGCATGCTAGAACTGAGTCATCATGTATGCATCTAGGTTGCTCTCGATTTAATGACATTTGGGTTGTTTTTAGATGCTGGTTATCTCCTTTTCCGTTCTCTGTTGTTTGCGATTTCGCATTTTATTGTCTTCTTTCGTTCGAATAACTGACGACAATATCATTTTTTACATAAAAAATGTATTTATTTTGGGATAAGTATGACTATCAAGTCAGAATTTGGTGAAAAGTTTTAGTCGATTGGTTTATATCCAAGCAATATATTGTCTACCTTTTTATTTTTAAGGGAATGCATCGGTGTGTGAATTTTGTGTTAAAGTTTATTGATATATTTTGTTCCCTTTGTTGTCCTTTTGTCATTAATTGCTGGAAATAAAATTATTTTGACTATTTGGGTCGATTAGTTGAGAATTGCATTTTCTTATTCCTTTATTGTTAAGAAGAAGTATATCAGTTGTGTCTTCCTTTAATCTGTTGTTGGGTTTGTTTAGTAAAAATGCAAGAAGTCTTATTTGTGCTCTCCGAAGAGTGTATGAAAATGCCCCTTCATTGTCATGCATGATTGATTCGGTTAATGTGTTCTACTCATATTTTAGAGCAAAATCTTTTTTCGAATCTTGATGTATTTAAGTAGTAATTTTATGCTTGAGTCCTGTTGTTTCCAATTAGATTGAGGTTATATTAGATCATTTGCCTTAATTGATTTGTTAATTATTCTCTTTCGTTTCTTTGCATAAACCTTTGAGTGAGTCCATCAGACTCCTTCGTTTATCCGTGCATTTTTGTTCTAATCCATAAAGGCTGAAATCCTTCATTTCGAGTCGGCCAACCATTGGAATCGAGGAAATCGTTCCCAAAAAATTGACAAACAGGAATTGGAGCTAATCCGAGATCGTATAAATTGAGATATGGGCCTGAAGGCCTCTAAATTCCAAAATTGTATTTTATTACTTTTGGGCCCAAGCCCACTTATATATTATTTTGCTAGAATTTAGGACAGGTTAAAATTGGGCCTAAGGCCCAAATAATATGTTATTTTATGTTAGTTTAGGACAGGTGCAGGTGATTCAAATGGGCCAAAGGTCCAAATTAAAAATAGGCCCAAATACTGGCTCAGACGGACATGAAAACCAAATTTGGGCCCAAGTCTCTCTCTTTATTTATTATGTTTGTTCATTTGTTAATAATTGCTACTGATTTCAAGGTTTAGAACATTCAAATCCCTAGAAGACACATTTTGAATTAACCGCTTAACTAAATTATTTATTTTTCACTTGACTTGAAAGATAACTCTGCTAAAGATCTCACCTACGTAATATCCCCCCATTTCCCCCCTTTTAAAATGACCTCAACTATAAAAAATTCTTAATTCAAATTAAGTTAATTTTTGGTCAAATGATTAATTACCGGATAACCGCATATTAGCGGGCATTTCAGGCGCTTTCAAACCCTTGCCAAAATGCTAATAAGAACCCCGAACTCCTTTTAAGTTTTTATTAGATTTTCTGTTTTAGTCTTTTGAAAATAATAGTTTTCTTAATTTTACTTTAAAAATTAAGTGACGACTCTTAAAACCAGTCTTATAATCATTTTTAAATAAAATAGAATGACGACTCTGCTGGGAAAATTGAATGGTTCTAACCTTAAGATTAATTATTTAGCTATGTGTTTAACTGTTAACTTGTTTAAATTATCGTATATTATATTAATTGTGACATTCATGTCATCCGATTTCGCCAAATGGCAAATAGATTGCATTAGGAAAAAAGACAGTTATGTGGCTTACCACGACTGTTCTTTAGAAAAACACAAGTTGAATTCTTTGGAAGTGATAAATGAATAGTTGGCTTGCGGTCATCCAATGTCGTTTATTAGGCTTCACCCCGTTGTTTGTCCGACTCGGGTAACCGTCATTTTTAAACCAATTCTAGTCAACCTAGGGTAGAGCGAAACCAAATCCAAATCTAAGCATTAGCCTAAGACGGCTTAATACCCAAGGCGTATTAAGTCCATTAGTAAAACTGCCAAAAATCATGTCCAAGGTCCACGACCTAACGACATATCATATTATTTGACATTTGATAGATGTATGTGTGGAAACCTGATTGTTACCTGTTTGGGAGGGGAATCTTAATTGTGCTCTATTTTGAAGGTATGACTCAGTTTCCCAAATTTGACATGGTTGTAAGAGCCCCAGATATGCTCAAGTTATGGTACAACGACCTCAATGCATTTTAGAGAAGGGATCTTAACAAGTATGTAAGGGCACTAACATAACTCATCAATATGATTGGGTGGCCTGAACTGATTGAAATCCTCACCGGCTACTAGGACAATAAAAAAATGGTGTTCCAATTTGGAACCATGGAAATCACTCCGACCATTGAAGAAATTCGGGATGGCATAGACACAGTAGGTACAGGGCTTGAACGAAGAGTGAGAAAACAGGAGGACATCCTAATCTCAAACAAGCCTACTGTCGAAGAAATTACAAAATGGCTCGGATTAAGAAAAGATTGCTCACACTGGGCCCTTGAGTCAAGCATCACTTTCAGGGATCTTTATATCAGGTTTGGGCATGCAAGCTTCTACTCAAATCATAACTAAAAGTTCAGAGTCACTTTCAGAGAATGGGATGAGATCAGACCCATGACATTCGCTATTGTACTATTATGTATTATGGTATTTTCCCAAGGCCCGAGCCTCAGTATCAACACCCGGATATTTATGTTCACGAACACTCTGTTCCATGGGTATGAAAACCAGGGACAAGTGAAGTATTATCCCATCACGCCTGTCATCCTATCCGACATGTACCGTGCTTTGGAAAAATGCTAGAAAGGACATCGTTACTTTCAGAACTGTAACCTCCTCCTCCAATGGTGGATAATGAGTCACTTGGCGAAGGGACACGGGACTCAAAAGCTTCATGCCCTCGATGAGCATAATGCTCTTAAGAATCTGAATGATATGTTGTTCTGGGCAAATTTAGAAAAAAAAAGAACTAGAGAAAGATGGGTTCAAATTTTCTCCGAGTTGAGAGAAGAAGATATTCAGTGGATGTTCGACCATTTCATCTCGAAAGATGCCATAGTACGGGGAGACATACAACTTGTGCTTCCTCTACCAGGTATTCGGGGTATCCGCCCGTATGCACCCATCCGGGTCCTGAGGCAGTTCAGAAGAAGACAAACTACACCCCCGAACGCATACTACCGTATCTATGTGTTCGACATCGGGGATGATAGAGTGCATGAGGCTTCAGAGATGCTGAGAGAATGGAAGAAAGTAGTATGAATGGATGAAAACACCATTGCCGTGGACCGATTTAATGTCGGGTACGATGAAACCTACAAAGCTTGGTTGAAAGATAATATACAAGGTATCTTCTTCCCAATTCCAAACATTTACCGCAATGTGTAAAACAAAGAGTCCAGAACTTTGATATAATTAAGAGAGGTAAAAAGGGAAGCTCAGGAAATGTATAACGAATTTCTTCGAAAGCAAGAGGAGGATAAATATGCTCTCGAGAGTGTAACTCAAGAATTAGAAAGCTTGAGAAGCGATTTGGGAGAGCTCAATTTATGGATTGGAAATAAGAAAAATGGAATGTGTCTTGAAGACTGGGAAGAGAAAGGCCGTCGGAGCGAAGGATACTTGCTAATGATTCAATACATGCTTCAACATCTCATGGCACAAAACAAGAGGAGCAGATCAGAAGCAGCGCCATCGGGGACATCCTAATGGACTTCGCCCCTGCGTGAGTTTTTCTATATGTACTTTTTGTTATTTGCCCTTGCGTGAGGTTGCCTATCTTGTGTTTTGGTACTCTTTTCAGATGACCTCTACGTGGGCATGTCCTTTTGTGTTTCCCGTTCATTCCCTACTTCCCATGCTTTTTTTCGCTTTTTGAACATCATTTTTATATATGCAAAATTTGCTTTGGGGTAACAAAATGGTTCAATTCTACACATACATCTTTGAAATACGCTAGGCCTACCTTGACACAAAATGGACCCCCTACTTGTTTAGGACGCGCGTTAGCCGCTTGTGTGCTTTAACTGTTTATGTGATATTGTTGCTTTGAATGAGAATATTTTATCCCACTCCTTTTCAAAAAATTCTGAAAAAATCTCTACAATTCTAAATACAAGTCACTATCAAAATATTCGACCAAATTTCCAGAATCTTGAGTTTCTCAGCCAAGAATCAAATCCCACCACCAAATCCTAAGACATTACTTATCATCTCAGGAAAGGTTAACTTGCTGCTAAGATGAAAAAGGGAAGAATTTCGAGACAGCTAACTGAGGAGGATTTGAGGATGAAATTACAGCGGCTCAAACAAGAGATCCAAGAAACTAGAGAAAGGAGAATAGAGGTGGAGTTCGCCACCGCGGTCGCACAGCAGCAAAATGTGGCACTAGATGCAGAGTTGGTAGCAAAGATGACAAGATATGCTGTCATGAATGAAGAGACGGCCGCTATGCGGAAGGAACCCGATATCCTCAATAATGATATAACCACGAGGCTCCAAAAGCTACGCGGAAAGTACTCATTCTTCAACCAAGAGGCTAGTGTTAGTGGTCCCAAATGTAGTGGACCTGAAGTTGTTAAAGAAGAACTCGAGGAGGAAATCGTTTACAGGCCTCCTTTCCAGGGACGTTGGAAAGAAGGGAATGAGAAAATCACCCTCAAGGCATATATGCGGGAATATAGCATGGGAGCAAGGGTCATCCCATGTGCTCTCATTTACGAGTGTCTTCAGACTGAACGCATCCTGAAACCCATCAAAGGAACCACTTCTGAGGTTGAGCCGGGGGACGTACGTAAGATATGTCCCTACCATCCAGACCGAAATGGGTATACAACAGAAGAATGTGTGGAGCTTAAGGCCAAGATCTGCAACCTAATTAGGTTTGGGAAAATCCCCCATATATGGGGTGACAACACTCTCCTTACCTGTGACCAACTGGAGCCAGTGTACCGGTCACAGAGCATATTGTGTTCTACTGTCACTTCTTTACACATTTTAAGAGATCAATATTGGATATCTATCATGAGTTGGTTCGAAAGGGGGTCTTGACCCCTATCAAAATGGGTGATGAAAGATTTAATCCCGTTGGGTTTAAAATCAGGAAATCGTGCCCTTATCATGATGCCATAGATCACAACGTTGGAATATGCCTCGAGTTCCGCTATGATCTGGAGTCCTTAATCAACAAGGAAAGGATCCAAGTTGATTTTAGGGGGGGCCCCCCCGTAATTAGTGCGACAATCGAAAGAAGAAACTTTGATGAAAGCACAGTCTATCTTTTATGAGCTTTATTGTATGTTTTTCACTTTCCTTGTAATCAATCAAATGAATGAATGAAAATGAGAATTTCCTTTTGTATTCGAACTACGTAGGGCCTGAATTCTCCTTGGGGGATAAGTAGGCAGCCTTTCAAGGTCCGGCCCCTATCTCTTTAAAAATTTCTTTTCCCCTTCATTCTACAAGGAAACATTGAATTCACAACAACAGATGCCGAGAGATGCAGCAAAAAGACCTTAGCTCAACACAATTTAACCTTCTTCAGTCACCAACCTCAAAATAAAACGGGCAAATTCTTCCTTGTTCAAAAAAGCAGTCCCTATTATTCGTGGGTTAACATTTTCTCAAACGAAGTAACTCTAATGTGTTTATATGCCCTCTATGTGATATTTTGCATTATTTGTTCTGAATTGAAACTAACAAATTTGCCTTTGAGTTGTTTTATTCTACAGGTAGTTAGAACTGATCTGTGTCGTGTCACGCCCCGAGACTACCCCCGAGACGCGGACACGGGACCTAGGACCACAAGTGATCCCAAACTAACCCTGCTGGCATGATCATGAGCATACTAAATATAATCTGAATAATAGAATCTGTGTGGAAGCTAAATCATAAATAAGATGAAAAGATGGGGAATACCCATATACTATAACTGAGATATATGAAAACTGATGAGTTTAATACAAGAAAGTTATTAACTCAAAAGTAAGCTGAATCTAACTATGTCTGAATTAAGCCTCTAATTTGACTAGAAATGCTGGAACATGCCCCAACTAGATCTAGCAAAACTGAAACTAAAGACTAAAATCGATAAAGATAAACATGTCACTAGTCCTCGAAGAATGAGGACTCACCACTGATGCTGCTGAACTGAAGATCGAGAACCGATCTAAGCGTGATCTGGATGCTGAGAACCTG
>JAJOOS010021562.1:0-21449 GCA_029582725.1 Solanum chiquidenum
CTAACTCAAAGGGCTTTCCATGGATATATTATTGTCCACCCAAATAATGTGTGTGCTAGGATATATGACCCTCCAAAGTAGACCCTCGAAAAAGGCTTCACTTGGAAATTTCGGATTTTGATACGGTTGCTCTAAAATTCGGGTTAGAACCATTGCCCACTCAATTTGACCCCCTGAATAAGAATATGAAGTCGAATTTCCAAAATCATGCACGGATTTTGAGATATATGGAAATTACAATTATAGGTGTTTCCGAAGCACATTTTCGGGCATTTTTGGGGTCGTTTCAACATCGCTGAATATTTGTAACTAGGCTAGACTTTAGTGGGGCTAAATTCTCTCTTGAGCAACTTACCCTGAATCAACTTGGTTTATCTCGAACACCGAGTTGCTGCATTTAAGAACAGCCTCCGCCTTAGCCCATTCATTCTATCGAGCTGAAAGTGTGGGAGAGGGCCTAGGATTCACTCTCTCGAGCTGAACCCACGACGACCTAATAACCACCGGCTATCGATTTAGTAGTCTTAGTTTGAAAACCTCTCTCTCGAGCAAGCCAAAAACACTAAGATGAAATCATATTTACAACTACAATTTCATTAAGTTAAAACACAACTACTAAATGAAATCACATTTAAACATCGAATATACCAACAATAAGCAATACCCAACAGGAAATTTAACCCATATTCACAAAATCACACCCCAAGAATTGAGGTTTTAGCTAGACATAGAAAAAAGGAAGAAAATGATACCGAATCGAGATGACATCAACTTATTCACTTTAAACGAGTCTAGAATGAAGAATTTCCAACACCCGCTTCCAATTTCTTGGAATTGGAAGTCTTCATGCCTTCAAGCTCAATGTCTCCCAAAAACTCTAAGAACTAAAACTGAAAATATTCTAAGTCTCCAAAATAAAATATCTCTAAAGTCTGATACTAAGCTAACAATTAAAACAAGTATTTATAGTGTTCGAAAATTTGTGCTGCGAAGGACCACTCGGCGCTGTTAGTCGGGAGCGCCGACACACTTGGCGATCCGCCCTTTGGTATGGTTTATCGTCTTTCTACTTTTGCCTTCAGTATTTTTGCATTTTGAGGCATTGGACGATAGGGTGTTGCTTCACAAAACTATTCGGCGACGCGCCGACTGCTCCTTTTCATTGCAGACTTGACCTTCTCCTTCAGGGATCAACACACTAGAACATTCGTCGGGATTTAGGGCCTTTCGGCGACTCACCTAATGGATTACGAAATCCTCAGGGCGTCCTTTCTCCGTTCTTTCAGCTGCTTTGTTCCTTTTTGCTTGATAGCATCCATGCTTTGTCTCTCAATCCAAATCCCTGAAACTCAAGGGTTTACATTAGTTATTGAGATGAAATATGCATTTGAGGACACTAATTCTATCAAAATATAGCCCTAAATGAGTCCAAATTGTGGACTCATCAACACCCCCAACTTAAACTTTTGCTTGTCCTCAAGTCAAACTCAAGTTCAGCAGTTCAAAAAGGATGTCTCAAACAGTGCTAGACAAGACTCAATCATGAATGTACACAACAAGCTCAACTTAATCATTCAAGGATCAATTGTATACTCAAGGACTCAAGTTGTGACACACCATTATCAAAGATTCTCAAGTTCACTATACTTGCTTCAAATGCAAGTTCAAGCTCAACAAAGGTATTCAAATGCCCTCACACAAAGAATGATTCCATATTCGCACACAATGGTTTAATCATTTAAAGTTTCAAAATCAAATGCAACGCTCACTCTCACAAAGAAGAACACAATGCATGCTTTCACCCATAGGTTTGCCCGTATTTTCCTATCGACATTTTCTTCAGCTCACTCAAGATCAAAAAGGTCTTTCCAAGGCTTGTAACAGGGCTGAGTGCAAAGGTATGGTCATTTAGGCTCAGTGACTTTCATCCTCATGAAATGTGGTGCTCACAACACTCCATTTCCTCTTCTTTCAACATTTTCTTTAGTTCTCATAAGTCATCCCATTATTCACTTTCCATTGATTGTTCGGAACCCCCTTTCTTTTTACATTTCTCATAACTTTATTTCACAACTTTTTCTTTTTCTTTTTCTTTTTCTTTTTCTTTTCTTTTGTCTTCTTTTTTTTTGTATGGAAGGTTCCAGTTTGCTCAACACCATGGGTTAAAGGGGACTTTTCTTGCACTTCTTGACTTGCCTTCTCTTTCCAACACACCCCCAACTTAGGCTTTTGGCCTAAGTTGGCTATTCGATCAACCACAATTCAAGAGGATTATAGGTAACAGATTAAGAAAGGTCATGTTTTTATCAAGTTTCTTCCAAAGAAAGGTAAGGCTCAAGGGGTGTTCAAAAGAGGTTCACACACTAACAAGGTAGGCCACAAATGAGGTATATGTCAAATTGGCTCACACTCTTCGAAGTTGCCTAAGATCATATCAAGAGATAGCCTTACTTAGTCTACCGGACCAACGAGGAAAATTCTAGGTTTTATCATGCATGGTTCACAGTAAGCTCATCACACAAGGCATCGACACCAAAGTCAAACAAGACTCCACACTCTCACTAGTGTGCAACATTCATTGCAAGAGAATCAATTTGATACTTGGCTAGTCACAATGAGATGCAAAGAGTTCGCATATTGTCTATGCAACTTTATTTGGTCTCATTTTAGCCGCACATTCATGTTCGTTCGATTATGAGCACTATTTGAATCATTGATATTGAACAGAATTGAGACTCAAATTTACTGAAGAATAGCCACATTCAAATACATACAAGAGTGGGCGAAAATTTTGGAAGGATCAAAATCATTTACAATTTAAAGCAAAAGGAGCCACAAGCTCAAACATCCACAAGAAGCAGTATAAAACACAATGACCCGAATATATCAACAAAACACGAACATCAATATTCACACAAAAGGTGGGCCTCAGGCTTCTCACTGAAAGTTACAGGATCAATCATCAAATACAGAATGAAAGTTAAAGAGAGATAGGGACATTAGGCAACACGTCGAGTGGTTCGGCGAGCTTGATCCAGCTCGCCAAACGGCCCAACGTGCCTAATTTCAACCCAGCTTCTCAAATTCAACCCCGCAATCCCCGAAAACAACAGCAACACATGCACTATTTAAATTAAACTCAAACCCATAACACCTAAGCATAATATCCACAAAAAAGTGCTTCATTTTAAGCACAAGCCTACGGGATTTTGACAACCGAAACACTACGGGCAAGTTTATCAAATTAAATCAGGCATTCAAACATGCAAACTCTATCAAAGAGGCTCAGCATACAACTAAACGATATCATTGCAAATGAGTACAATTTCAATAAAATAATTTTATGGTTTAGAAGAACTAACCTTTGATGTCGATTAATGAGTTTTGAAATGCTAGGCGGCAAGGTAATCCAAATTTTGAGCACAGATCAACGACTAGAACACTAAGAGAATGAAAAAATGTAGACCATAATATATAGGTGTCAGTTTGGAAGAATGAAAATGCATAAGAGTGAAAGAGTTTTAAAGTTTAAATCCTTGGTCTCAAAGATCGTCTAGTTCTCACCCATTCGGCAACATTAGTCACGATCGCCGAACCACTCGTCAGCACACCAAGTGGTCACTTACATTGTCAAGTTTTACAGGACCCTCAGTTGATGTGGGGATCCAAACGGTGGACAAGATCGAGATCGCCGACATGATCGGTGATTCGCCAGTGATTTCCTGGGCTCATCAAGTTTTACAGACTCTATCTTGAAGTTTTCTTGAGTCTAACGGCGGTCTAGGTCGGGCGTCACTGACCTTTTCGGCATTTCACCGATTGGACTTTAGTTCGCCAAACTGTACCTTTCAGACAATTCCCACATTTTGACCTACACAAACAACACACCATTATTTTAAAACAAAAATAAAGCCATAAAAGGTTTTGGGTTGCCTCCCAAGTAGCGCCTTAGTTATCGTCGTGGCACGACGCAGGTTAACACTTAATCCTCCTCTTCAAAGTCGACCATGGTGTTATTAGGTGACTTTTCGCTGCTATGTAAGAAGATTCTTCCTATCAATTGATTTATCTGGGTGTCCTGTAGCTGATTAATCATGGAATTGGAAGTTGTCGTCTGATTCAGCATTTCGATGTTCTCCTTTATCTCTTTCAACACCATATCTTATTCATCGATCTTGTGTTGAATGAGTGAGAGGAATTTTTCATTTTTCCCACCTTCCTACTTTTTTCCCTTTTAGCACTTGCGAAAGGGAAAGTGCTTGTCCTTTTTCATGGACTGCTCTTCAAATTCCGTGACTTTCTTGGTTAAGAAATTCAGTTGAGTTAACATTGTAGCCCATTCTTGTTTTCTCTTTGTTTCCTCGTTGGTCTTAACCATGTCGTCGAGGAGTTTGGGAACTACTTCGTAGGGTTGCTGTAGCAAACAACCCTCAAAAAGTTGGTCAGCGGTACTTCTATTTTGGATCCAAGACGCCTATAGAAGCACTCTAGTAGCACTTTATCAGATATCCTATGAGTTGGACATGGTTGTAGCACTGCCTGAAATTTCAACCACATCTCTTGAATGGTTTCACCCCTTACTTGCTTGAACGTTAGGAGATTGTCCCTAAGGTTCTACAATTTCAAAAAGAGGGTGATCCATTTGATACCCATAATTGTCATTCACACTCATTTTTCTACTTCAACACAAAAACAAACAAGACAAAACTAAAAATTAAGTGAGTAAACTACGACTAACTAAAGCAAAATTCAACTTAGCTAGTAATTCTCAAGAAACACCACTCCCCGGCAGCGGTACCATTTTGACTTCACGTATCAGGACACTACTTCGATTTAAGTGCCAACGATCGCGTGTAGTGATATAACCCAACCAAGGGTTGGGATCGTTCCCACAGGGAGTGGTTTCAAAAATTAATAGAAAAGTAAAATCAAGTTTTAATTAGTCATAGCTATAAACATTATTGAATAAAATATACTAAATCTAAGGGGTGATGCAAGTGTCAATTATCAATGGGGTTTGTATTAGCTAATCAACAAAAATGACAAAAATATAAGGAAACGAGATAGGGAGATGGGCTTCTTGGGATGTGATAGGAATATGGGATAAACTACACTATCGGGTAGATGATATTGATAGTACATCGTTGAATATTTGTAACTAGTCTAGACTTTAGTAGGGTAAATTCTCTCTGGAGCAACTTACCCCGAATCAACTCGGTTTCTCTCGAACACTGATTGCCACATTTAAGCACAGCCTCCGCCTTAGCCCATTCACTCTATCGAGCTGAAAGTATGGGAGAGGGCGTAGGATTCACTCTCTCGAGTTTAACCCACGATGACCTAATAACCACCGGCTATCGATTTAGTAGTCTTAGTTTTAAAACCTCTCTCTCTAGAAAGCCAAAAACACTAAGATGAAATCGTATTTGCAACTATAATATCAATAAGTTCAAACATAATTACTAAATGAAATCACATTTAAACAATGAATATACCAACAATAAGCAATACCCAACAGGAAGTTTAAACCATATTCACAAAATCACACCCCAAGAATTGGGGTTTTAGCTAGACATAGAAAAGGGAAGAAAATGATACCAAATCAAAATGACATCAACTGGGTATGATTTATATTCACTTTAAATGAGTCTAGAATGAAGAATTTCCAACACCCACTTCCAATTTCTTGGAATTGGAAGTCTTCAAGCCTTCAAGCTCAATGTTTCCCAAAAACTCTAAGAACTAAAACTGAAAATATTCTAAGTCTCCAAAATAAAATCTCTCTAAAGTCTGATACTAAGCTAACAATTTAAACAAGTATTTATAGTGGTCAAAAATTTGTGCTTCGAAGGACCATTCCGCGCAGTTAGTCGAGATTGTCGACACACTCGGCGATCCACCCTTTGGTTTGGTTTATTGCCTTTCTGCCTTTGCCTTCAACATTCTTGCGTTTTGAGGCATTGGGCGATAGGGTGCTACTTTGGGGAACTGCTCGGCGACGCACCAACTGCTCTTTTTCATCGCAGCTTTGACCTTCTCATTCAGGGCTTAGCACACTGGAACATTCGGCGGGATTTAGGGCCTTCGGTGACTCGCCTAATGGATTAGGTGATCCTCAGGGAGTCCTTTCACCGTTCTTTAAGCCGATTTGTTCCTTTTTGCTTGATAGTGTCCATGCTTTGTCTCTCAATCCAAATACCTGAAACTTAAGGGTTTACATCAGTTATTGAGACAAAATATGTATTTGAGGACACTAATTCTATCAAAATATAGCCCTAAATGAGTCCAAATTGTGGACTTATCATTTGGATTTAAATAAAGGTTTTAATTCTGCATAATTTTGATTATCTTATGTTATGAATGCTATGAGGCTTGTATGAAGCTTTTCGGAGTCTTGTACGCCGTGTCACGTTCAGGGTGTAGGCTCGGGTCGTGACAAAGGTACAAGTAAACAACAAATCCATGCTAGGTTTCATTAGAATAGCTCCTTAAATCTTGATTCAAAGTTAGTTGAGAAAATTTTCAACCCTAAGAATCTTTTATGTGAGAAAGTCCTTTCACAATCATGCTTTCAAGTGTATTGAGAAATCCTTCCACAAAATAATAACAACATTGATACTTCACTCTCAAAGCATCCTTTAAACATTTACATCAATTTCATAAGAACATGCATAATTTCATAAACTCATCTTTCATAGTTCAACACCCACATTATATAATCATAGCTTGGAAAACATGGGGTATGCATGGGTTCATGGGATTCATCTTTAAATCATGGAATATAACTCAATTCATGCATATTAGTTCATAAAACAATAAAATAAATCAACACTGAAAGGATCCCATAACATAGAAGAAAATCCTAACTTCAATTGGGGATTTCTAACTTCAAAATTGAGAAATTTAGGAACTTCATAGAGGAAAGGGCTTCATGGATCCATGAAAACCGTCATACCTTAATGCCAAAAGCTTAACTTGAATGATGGAACTGGAGACTTGAATTGAAACCCTAGCCTTATTTTTCAACTTCTAGAGAAAGAAATATTTGGAGAGGAAGACTTGTTCTTCTTTTAGGAATTTGTGAGAATGATCTCAATTAGGAAAATTTGGGGGTAAAAACACTTACATAGGGCTTTTGGTGAAGGGTAAAACGACATAGTATTAGGCTAGAATAATTAGGAAAAGACCCAAAATCCCTTTTTAATATAAGTGTCGACACCATCGACAGTGGCGACCTACGGACCGTCAATGATTTTAGAGACTTGGTCTCTAGATCATTGAACAATGGGACCCATGTACAGTTCGTGATTCAATTGACGGGACGTGCATGGCCACCGTGGTCAAGCTAGATTTTTCCTTAAAATCCCACTAAGTCTGAGACTCACCTACGAGACCTAACTATGGTCCTTGCACTTGACAACGGACCGTCGCAGTGGACTGTAGGAAAATACTGGAATTTGAAAATTTTTAGGCACCTGGACTGGCCATCCACGAGTAGACTTACAGACCGTGGGTGGCTTCATCGGTACCGGCACCAGATCTGGCAAAAGGTGCAACTTCTACCCTTTTTGAATTCAAGGTGTTACATTATCTGTCCCTTAGGATCATTTGTCCTCGAATGAGATTCAAGATATCAAAAGGAGGTAGGAAGTTAAATCTAGTAGCTGCAATCACATAAATGCATGTATAAGATAAGGAAACATCAACTCCAAGCTAAAGCATGTTCAAAACATCATATCATGAAGTCTATATGCAACTCATACTCAAATGCACATAAACATGTAGAAATCAATCAAGTTAACTCATTTTCTCAAAATTTAAGCTTTTCATGAACATGCATAAATGAGGAATCATGGGAATATCTAAGTCACAGGACACCAAAAGAGTAAACCATCAGGACCTAAATACCTCAAGCTAGAGTAAGGACGGAGGGAAAGAGATAAGGATAACGGGACATCATATCCGCCTCAGCCTCCTACGTAGAACCCTCAACCAATTGATTCCTCCAAAGAACCTTCACAGAAGCAAGTTCTTTGCTTCTCAACTTCTTAACTTGGCGATCTAAAATCTCAACCGAAACTTGCTCATAAGAAAGATTCCCTTTAACTCCCAAACCGTCTAAGGGAACTATAGATGTTGGATCACCAACACATTTCTTCAACAAGGAGACATGGAAAATAGGATGCACCGATGTCAGTTCATTAGGCAAATTAAGTTCATAAGCGACCTCACCTATTCGCCTCAAAATCTGATATGGTCCCACATAGCGGGGACTAAGTTTCCCCTTCTTCCCAAATCTCATTACACCTTTCATGGGTGATATTTTCAAGTAGAACCAATCATGAAAATCAAACTCCATATTTCTTCTTCTAACATCGGTAAAGGACATTTGCCGACTTTGAGCCATTTTCAACTTTTCTCTAATAAGCCGAACTTTCTCCATAGCCTCATGTACCATCTTGGGACTTATCAAAGCAACTTCACCCACTTCAAACCACCTATAGGATATCTACACCTCCTACCATATACAACCTCAAATGGAGCCATACCAATGCTTGAATGGTAGATATTGTTTTATGCAAACTCAATCAAAGGCGAATGATCATACCAATTACCCTTGAAGTCAATTACACATGTCCTCAACATATCTTCTAAAGTTTGGATAGTACGCTCTACTTGCCTATCGGTTTGTGGTTGAAAGGCCTTTTTAAGCTTAAAACGAGTACCAAGGCCCTTTGTAGAAGTATTTCCAAAATTGGGAAGTGAATTGGGTTCCACGATCAGAGATAATGGACAAGGAAACTCCATGCAACCTCACCATTTCCCTTAAATACAACTTAGCATAGTCCTCCGCCAAATAAGAAGCCTTAACAGGATGAGATGTGCTGCTTTCCTCATTCGATCTACAATAACCCAAATCAAGTCATGTTGTCGTCGGGTGTGTGGCAACCCAACAATGAAGTCTATCTTCAAATATTCCCACTTACAAGTAGGAATGCTACTATCTTGAGATAAAACTCTCGACTTTTGGTGCTCAACTTTAACTTGTTGACAATTAGGACACTTAGCCACAAATTCTACAATATCCTTCTTTATCCCATTCCACCAATAGACCTCCCGCAAGTCACGGTACATCTTGGTGGCTCCCGGGTGAATGGAATATCGAGAACTATGGGCTTCTGACAAGATTTCTCTTTCAATTCATCAACATTAGGAACACACAAATGACCTTGATATATAAGCACACTATCTCCACTTTGGGAGAAATCCTCTACAGACTTTTTAAGCACCGCTTCTTTCGATTCAACCAAATTCGGATCAAGACCTTGCTTAGCTTTCATATCTGCCACAAAGGATGATTCTGAACCGTTGTGAACTATAACACCACCTTTGGTAGAATCAACTAACTAGACACCCAATCGGGACAATCTATGAACATCTCAAACCAACTCATTTTTATCATCCTCTATATGAGCAACAGTACCCATCAATAACTGACTAAGAGCATCCTTCACCACATTTGCCTTGTCGGGGTGATAGAGAACACTTATGTCATAATCCTTTAATAATTCATATATTTTCCATGGAAAGGTACAAGTAAACAACAATTCCAAGCTAGGTTTCATTAGAATAGTTCCTTAAATCTTCATTCAAAGTTTAGTTGAGAAAACCTTTCAACCCTAAGAATCCTTTATGTGAGAAAGTGTTTTCAAAATCATGCTTTCAAGTGTATATGAGAAATTCTTCTACAACACAACAACAACAACAACATTGATTCTTCACTCTTAAAGAATCTTTAAAATATTTACATCAATTTCATAAGAAAGTGTATAATTTCATAAACTCATCTATCATAGTTTAAAACCCGCATTATATCATCATAGCTTGAAAAATATGGGGTATGCATGGGTTCATGGGGATTCATCTTAAAATCACGGAATATAACTCAATTTATGCATATTAGTTCATAAAAAAAATTGACATTGAAAATGAGAAATTTAGGAACTCCATGGAGGAAAGGGCTCCATGGATGAACTTTCATCCCTTAATGCCAAAATCTTGACTTGAATGGTGGAATTGGATACTTGACTTGAAACACTATTCGTCTTCTTCAATTGAGAGAAATATTTGGAGAGGAAGACTTGTTCTTTTTTTAGGAATTTGCGAGAATGATCTCAATCGGGGAAATTTGGGGGTAAAAACACTTATATAGGGCTTTAGGTGAAGGGTAAAACGACATAGTATTAGGATAGAATACTTAGAAAAAGACCCAAACACCCTTCTTAAAATAGTTGCCGACACCTTCAACGGTGGTGACCTACGATTTTTTGATTAACCTACGGACCATGCTGGTCAACTGTCGATGATTTTAGAGACTTGGTCTCTGAGCCATCGGACGATGGGACCCACGTACGGTCCATGAGTCAATTGAAGGACCGTGCATGGGCACCATGGTCAAGCTAGATTTTAAAAAAAAAATTGACCAACTCTGAGACTCACCTATGAGACCTAGCTACGGTCCATGCACTGGACAACAGACCATCCTGGTGAATCATAGGAAAGTACTGGAATTTCAAAATTCTTAGGCACTTGGTTTGGCCAACCACGAGCTACCTATGGACCGTGTGTCAGTCCACAGGCCGTGGGTGGATTTCTTCGGTACTAGAACCAGATCTGACAAAAGCTGCAACTTCTACCCTTTTTTAATCTGAGGTGTTACATAAATAGGCTTTAAGATTCTAAATTAAAGAGGGTTTTTCCAGCCATTGTCTTCTTCTTTTACGTACTTCTTATTTTCTTCTTAAGAGTATAACAGTGGTATCCGAGCCAAGTTTCATGAGATTCAAAATAAGTGAGGCAGGAACATTTTTTTTCACATTATCCAATGGCTACTGAAAATAATTTTGTGCAAACAGTCATTCCATGATTTGATGATCACTACGATCATTGGAGCAGGTTAATGGAAAATTTCATGGAGTCCAAGGAGTACTGGCAGGTGATTGAATCTGGAATTTAGCAGCCAAAGGTCACAACTTTGACAGATGCCCAAAAGATGAAATGGAAGCTAGAAAGCTTAAAGACCTGAAAGCAAAGAACTATCTCTTTCAGACAATTGATTGTCCCATCCTGGAAAATAGGATATTTGGGATTTCATGAAAAAGAAGTATCAAGGCTCTACCAGAGTTAAGCGTGCACAGCTTCAACCTTTGAGAAAGAATTTTGAAACACTATAGATGACGGAAGGAGAATTGGTCACCAATTATTGTGCTAGAACAATGGAAATAACTAATAAGATGCATTTCCACGGTGAGAAGATAGACAATGTAGGGATTGTGGAAAATATTTTAAACTCTCTAACATCAAAATATAATAATGTTGTCTGCTTAATTGAAGAGTCAAAAGATATAGATGAACTATCTCTATGAGTTGCAAAGTTCTTTAGTAGTTCATGAACAAAAGTTTTGGAGTGCAGGAGCATGCGTTGAAGGCTTCAACTAATACTTATTCCAGCAACTATAGAAGTAGAGGTAGAGGTAATGGTCGAGGAAGAGGAAGAGAAGATCGTGGAGGTAGAGGTCTCAAAAGGAATTTCAAAGCCAACAATGATCAATCTCATGGCAGAGGTCGTGACTATGAAAAATTCAAGGTAGAGTGTTATAGATGTCACAAATTTGGTCATTATGCATCAAATTGCGATCCTGCATCTTTTGAGAGTGTTGTGAAGGAAGAAAAGTGGAGAAAATCAATGGATGATGACATTGATGCCATTGAGAGAAATGATACTTGGGAGTTGTCAGATCTTCCAAATGGACAGAAAACCATTGGAGTGAAGTGGGTCTTCAAAACAAAGTTGAAGAAAAATGGTGAAGTGGACAAGTACAAGGCACGTTTAGTGGCTAAAGGATACAAGAAACAATACGGGATAGATTATACAGAAGTATTTTCTCCCATTGCTAGACATGATACAATCAGATTGGTTATCGCATTGGCAGCTCAGAAGTCTTGGCCTATTTTTCAATTAGATGTCAAGTCTTGTTCTTACATGGGTACTTGGAGGAATTGGTATTTGTAGAACAACCCCCTGGTTATGTTAAAATTGAAAATGATCTTAAGGTTGTAGATTGAAAAAAAAACCTCTATGGTTCTAAAACAAGCTCCTCGGGCTTGGTATAGTCACATTGACGGGTATTTTCTAAAAGTTGGTTTTTCGAAATGTCCTTATGAGCATACATTGTTTGTTAAGATTGGGGATCAAGTAAAGATGCTCATTATTTGCTTGTATGTTGATGATCTTATTTTTACTGGAAATTGTGGTGTCATGTTTGAAGAATTTAAGAAGTCGATGAATGATGAGTTTGAAATGTCTAACCTCGGACTGATGCATTACTTTCTTGGCATAGAGGTAGTTCAATCTGATAAAGGGATATTTATTTCTCAGAAGAAATATGTAGGGGAAATTATAGATAGATTTCAGATGATGGATTGCAATGCAGATAACACTCCTACTGAACTTGGTTTGAAGCTACATAAAAATTCTACTGGAAGGACGGTTGATAGCACACTTTACAAACAAATTATGGGCAGTTTGATGTATCTCACTGCTACAAGGCCTTACATAATTTATTTTGGGAGTTTAATCAGCAGGTACATGGAGAATCCCACATAAATGCATTTGTCTGCCGCCAGGAGAATTCTTCGTTACTTGCAAGGAACGAGAGACTTTGGGCTATTTTATAAGACGAGTAAAAAGTCCAATATTCTCTGTTATACAGACAGTGACTATGCTGGTGATTATGATGACAGAAAAAGCACTTCAATTTATGCTTTTAAGTTTGGGTCCGGTGCTATTTCATGGTCAGCTAAGAAACAATCAAATGTTACTTTGTCTACTACGGAAGCCGAGTTTGTTGCTGCGACTGCTTGTGCCTGTCAAGCTATTTGGTTGAGGGGACTTTTGGAGGAGTTGAAATTCAAGAAGCCAGAAGCTACCAAGATTTTTTGTGACAACAGTTAAGCAATTCAACTATCCAAGAATCCAGTGCTGCATGGAAGAAGCAAGCACATTGATGCGAAGTTTTATTTTTTACGAGATCTTAGCAATAATGAAGCAATTGATCTAATCTACTGCAGGAGTGAAGACCAGGTTGCCGATATTTTCACCAAGGCCATGAAGATGGTGTCATTCATTAAATTTAGAAGTTGCTAGGCATATGCACAATCAAAGATGTAAACTAATTGTTAGCAAACATCAGTTTAAGGGGGAACTGTAGGAACTTCTTTTAGTTTGCCAGTTAACCTAGTCTTTAGAAAGATTGTGAATTGTTTAATCTAAGTTGAGTCGGTCCACATATTTTATGTTTTAGCAATAACATGTTATGTTTCTTTTAGGAGTCATGTGTTCTATTTTTTAGGAGTAGTTTAATTATGTTTTAGGAGTAATTTAATTATGCTCATTGTGGACTAATATGTGTCCTATTTTAGTGTAAGCATTCTATTAAATATTTGCCTATATATAGGCTTGAAGATTCTGAATGAAAGAGGGGGGTTTTCCAGCCATTGTCTTCTTCTGTCACGACCTTCTTATTTTCTTCTTAAGAGTGTAACACTTATCCCCAAAAGAACACCTCAACAATGACAAATTTTCATAATAAAGAACAAGGTGAAAGCATCAACAAAAGTTCAAAAGCATGAAGCTGAAGTAATGTTCATCAGGAGTTGTAACTTCAGAAGGAGCACACTTGTAGCATAATATAATAATAATGCAAAAAACAAAAGAGAAAGCATTAGCAATCTAAAGTTTGGGGTAATTTAAGATCTTCACAATTCCATCAGATGTACTACAATTATACTCTCAAACTAAGGAAACCTCAATCCATCAAGCCTCCGAAAATAACTTAGTTCGCACTCACACCAGAGAAGCTTCTTTCAAAGTAAGCTTTCCCATAAATCAAATCATTTAGAAGGTAACAAACAACAGTCAAGCTAAACATCTATGTCAACCCACACAAATCACTCTGTACAGTAGTTTTCCAGTAAAGGGAAAGCTGGCATCACAAAATCATGATCCCTTGGCCAATTTTTGTGCACTCATGAGGCTTTTAGTCAACCATATTGCCGTTTCTCTGGATGAAACTGCATCATCGCCAAATGGTTTCAGCACACCAGCAAGCTCATCAATTTTTTCCTGCTTGAGTAGTCGTGCACAAACCTCTAAAAGGGATTCCAGAGCTTCAGCTCTTTCTTGAGTCGGATTTTCCCAGTCATTCTTGTGCCCATCACCAGCTAAGGCAGCTAGTGCCTTAAGCAGTGAAACCCTATCATCTAGTGCTTGACGTTTAGCATCTTCAATCATATTTGCATTCTTTTCTATCTCATCTTTAAGTGGGCTTGACCTATTTCTTTCAGAAGCTATGCGGTCAACAGAAACTTCTTTAAACTCGCCAACATTTTCACTTTCAGATGCATGACACCTTAGTTCAGCATCAGTATCAGATTTTGCAGGTCGTGTAGTTGATGAAGTGCTTTCTTCATCATAAGACCGTGTTTTCTCAGTGGAGCTTCCACTAGACGAAATCATTCTGCTAGGCTTTGCGGAGGTACAATCTAGTTCATTCAAGTCTGCTTCTCCACTGCCACTTGGCGTGCTCAACTCCTCAAGGTCTTTTGTTTTGTCATTCTCCCCGTCACCTTCTTCAGATTGTGGAACATGCTCAACAGAAACTTTCTCTTGCTCCTCAGAGTGTGTATTTTCCATGAATCTTGAAGAGTTTGGTGTATTTGTACTTCCTTCTTGCAATAGAGGGTCAGATTGATTGCCTCCATTGCAAATAGCTGCCTCACTAGCTTCCCAACATTTAGAATCCACACCATCTACAAATATCTTTGCTGAGTAGCTAGTAGGATCAACTCTCTTAGTCTCAAGTTTGGCTTTAAATGTGTCATAGTTGTCAGATAAATTTTGTGGCCGAATGTTGTCCCTTTCATCAAAGTGAAAAACAGGACCCTTCTCTTTAAGCCCAAGAGATTTGTCACTTCCATTAAAGTGAAAAACAGGACTCTTCTCTTTTAGCTTTAGAGGTCTGTCTCTTATGAATCTAGGACTGCCAGATTTTCCAGGTGATTGCTTTGTTTTTTCCTTTGGGCTGTTTGGAGACTTCACTGGAAGAAAAGCAGATGAAGGGTTGCGGCAGCGAAGGAGGTATGGCTGCAAATGTTGATGCCTTAACAACTCCGCAGTCTGAAAGTGATGATGAAAAAACAAATCAGAAAGACTAACGATATCAGATTTAATTGCATTTGAATATATGCAGCTTGCACTCACTGTTGGTCTGTGTTCAGGGCTTTTCCTTAGCATGCTTTTAATAATCTGTTTCCTGGAAGCATTGATCCATCTTGTCAGTTTAATGATTAGTGGCTAGATAAACAATTATAAGTGCTAGTAGAAATAAGAACCACTTCTTAACAATGGTTGGAAGCTACTTACAAGTTGGAGGAATATATAATTGGAAGTGGTGATAAAGAGCCCCTGTTTATTTTATTGATAAGTCCTGTCATGTCCTGCCGAATTAAAAAACCTTTCAATGTTCCACACAAATAATATTAAAGGTAAACAATGTATTATGAACTATGATGTTCACAGATAGCTGAAAGGTCAACATACTGGAGCTCTAAATGGTGCCTGGTGTGCAGCAATCTCAAACATACAGCATCCTACAATCATATCAAACTATTGCTTCATTATTAAGGAAATAATAAAAAGGAAATGCATTACTTCTCCAGTTCTCTTACCAAGAGACCATATGTCAGATTTGTAGCCATATGGTATATCAGCAAGGAGCTCAGGACACATATAGTTTGGAGTACCAACAACCTGTTTGGAGGCAGCAAGTCACTAATATAAGTTATTGGCGAAGTTAGAACTAGTAGCATGTTCCTCGAACACATAAAGGCAGGGTATTTTATAATTGAACACTACCATACATAGAAATCACAACAAGATGACATACTATAACTAAACAGAACACCTGGTTTTCTCAACATTGGAGAGGGATAGGGTCCCCTCTAACTAGTCACTACGTAAACATATTGAATCATTTATTGAGGCGATCATAGTTCATTGCTAATAAGCAGGAGCTAATTTTTCCACTACAGTTGTATGAATATACAGAGAACTCGTACCGAGGAAGCAAGGCCTTCTCCATCTAAAAGTTTTGCGAATCCAAAATCACCTGTGTAAAAAAAGTAAACAGATTTAATTCATAGATAACATAGAAGCAAGGAGGGTGCTATCATGCACTTGGTTGTCATTCTTACCTAGCCGGATGTCATTGTCCTTTGTGACAAAAATGTTAGATAACTGAAATAAATCGAAGTAGTTCATGTTAAAACATGTCATACAAGGAAAGCTCATTAATAGATCAGGGCCAGTTTATACCTTCACGTCTCTGTGTAGAACACGGTTGGAGTGCAGATAATCTACCGCCAGTAATAGCTGAGTCAGCCATTTGCAGAGTTTCTGCAGAGGAAAAAGTTGGTGAACACAAAAAATTTTAAGTGAACCACTCTAGTATGGAGAACCCATTATGATGGAAGTTGTATCTAAACTACCTCTTCTGGGAAGAGAGCTCCTCTAGACTTCCTTATGATCTTTGCCCTGATTACCCAAAAAACAAAAAAGTCATTATCTTCATATTACACCATAAAACATTCCCATGATCTTATCGCTTTCAACCTTGTAATTTAGGAAAAGGTGTCTAAAGATTCTTCATATAAAAGCATCATAGGGTAGTTCAATCTACAAATATGTTTTGACCATCTTTTGGGAGAAACATAAAGTTAAAATGTCAATAAGTATAAAAATGCTAGCAAGGCAAGGATAACCACTTACATATCTCCACCTTCACAATAGTTGGTAATGATGCATATCCAGTTCCCCTGAAAGAAAAACAAAGTCAATCGTGTTTTGAGGCAACTCAATATAGATTTTTTCTCAAGTCAAGGATAATTATTCAGTTCCAAATCCTGTTCTACAAACTGAATAACATAATACCTTCTCGACCCAAGCATCCTTGTACTCCACGATATATGGATGGCTTAACTTAGCTATCAGATCCATCTGCCATAGAATAATACATACACAGATATCATCAGATATCAATTAGCTAAACATTATGCAGACCTATCTACTCAACATAATATCATTCCATTTTACGTGGCCTAACTTGATGAGAACACTAAAAATAAGACAAGCTGAACGTGTGTGATTTCAAAGGTAAGACTAATTTTTTTCGATAGGTAAAGGTAAAACTATACTTTTTTAAGCTATTATACCACCAGGCGAAGTCCTTCATGGATTATTTTATTATTAATAATAATAAATCTCAAATAGAAAGTACAAGGTAAGACTAAAGTTAACTTATCAATTGCAAAACTTTTCTTGACTCCAATGACTACTTGCAGTCAAAAGGTGTCACCGCAGCACTATCTATTAGCTACCATAAACTCAAGAGAATATAAGGCTGCAGCAGAAGGTTTACTTATTAAAGGTCATCCCATCTTTGACAGGAAAATGGCGACACAATTAGAGCAAAGGGAATACTTATTGGACATTGGGGCTTGTAAAGTTCTTCACAAGAACATTTTAGGAGCAGTCACCTAAATAATAAAAGAAAGTGATTTTAGCATTTATTACAAGTTCCACAGACCACAAGTAGCAAAATGCACAGATACTAATCCAATCTAAGAGTTTCAGTCAACTAAGTTCAGAAGTTTGCAAACTTTTGCTATAAAATTTTGGTTTGGATGGTCACACTCACAAGTCACAATAGTTTTCTACATTTCTTCTCTACCAAAAATTATGGATAAATTCTGCTGCTACTTCTCTTGCACCCAAATTATCAGCTCATGCAACCTTTGGAATTCCATTAGTTACCTTCAGTTATTTCATTTTTCCTTATGTATCTCTTATTACCAAAGGATCTACTAATCAAGTAACAAAAAGACAAAAAAGTAATCTAAAAGTTCTATTTCTACTTCAGCTTCATCCGTAGTTACTTTAGGACATTGATCCATACTTCATCCTGTTGAGAAGATGCCAAGAAATATTAATCCATATTTACAGTACCAGTTAGTGGTTTCCAACACAGAGGTCACAGGAAACTAGTAGGGAATATCATTGAAGATCTTCACCGATATACTTAACCATTTGTCTAATCATCATTATTATTTGTTCAAAATGCTCTTATTTTTATAGGACTAGATTAACTAAGTTCTAATTTTGAAGAAAAAATTGCCTTCTATTATGAACCGAATTTTGTCTCAAGGACATTCATGACTGAAGACCAATTTAAAGGAAAGATTAAGGAAATGCTTAACTTAAATTTGTGGAATATTTATTTCATAATAGAAAGAAAATGCAGCAGTTGGAAACAAAATTAAGGATTGTAAGGAAAGGACATTGATGGCTGACGATGAAAGACAACAACATACCCGGTGTAATCCCACAAGTGGGGTCTTGGGATGTGGTGCGTACGCAGCCTTACCCCTACCATGTAAAGGTAGAGAGGCTGTTTCAGACAAGGAAAGACGTGGGCACAAAATCTACGACAATGGATTTATTGGCCTCAATCAAGCAGTAAAAATATTGGCTAAGAGACGCAAACTATTGATTATAGATATCAACTTTTGTTAGGTACTTGTGATGCAACACTTTTGTCTAGTATAGCTTCCCAATGTAAAATGTAAGAGGATCACTAAAATAGGTAACCTAGTTTCTCAGTTTAAGCATTGAATCATGTACCCGTGCATTTGGTAAGAAGCTGAAGTCTCTGATCAAACCAATATCAAAATTAGGTAATATAGGCTCAGAATTGATTATAAAAGAAAACAATATAATGAAGCATTTGAAGTGACCTCTTGAAGTGCAGTACGCTTGAACTTGTCTGTCTGCTTTGCTAAAGGTATCTTCTTCAGAACATACCTAAAAGGAGGAATTTGTATTCCTTGTTAGTCAAAATAATTTGAATGTTGTAGGCAATGGGTTCAGTATTAGGCAGGGTCTTTAACTCAATCAGAAAAGGGTCATTTACAGTTGTATCATTATGTCACTGCTAATGCAAGAAAATATTAATTTGTGGGTTGGGTTTGTAAGTAACAGTAACTTGTGGCCAGCACAAATCATTTCATTTTCAAGATCTTCATCAGCACACAACAATTTTTATATCAAAACTTTTCTTTTGGCAATTAAGTGACATTTATTAATTCATAGGCAGAAAAGCAAAGCTCCTCCCACCCAGACCTTTCAGGAGGCCAGTGGTTTGGGTTTGGGACTTTCATGTTGGAGTTTGACACCCCTTGCCAACAAAAGCAGGGGTTTGCCTTTTGAGTCGAGCTTCTTGTACCGCGCTTGCTTAATGCGGGTTTGTAAGTTATTGCATAGGAATGGGGTTTTACCCTGTGCGCCTTGTCATCCAAAAAAAAAAAGAAAAAAAAAAGGCCGCTCCTACCCAGCCAAAATTGAAGCTGGTACCTCCAAAGAGAAACCTACTTACATCCTGAAATGATTTGTTAAGCAAATAGTATCCCTGAAATTGTTATGAGGAAAGAGAAAGAAAATAGTTGCTTACTTGTTGTTGTCAGTGGTATTCAGAACAAGAAATGTTGTTCCAAAAGCTCCTCTTCCAATTTGCTCTACCACTTGATAATCATCTATCTTTGACTTGCTGCTACCATTCTGTATCTCCATTCTACCCTCAAAACAAAGATACAAACTTCAAAACCCAAATCTCTGGTCTCAAATTAAGGGGAAAAAGTAGGAATTATTCAAGTAAACAAAGCTGTTGGAATAAATTTGCATAAAGCTATAATGATGTTAAGCTGCAACAACTATGTGTTTTGTGTATGTGAAAGAGAAAAAGAAAGACAAAGAAGAGGGCCCATAGGAAAGAAAAGGGTTGGTTGGACTTGGAATTTTAGCAACGCAACAAATTTCAACTATAACAAAGGATTCCCAAATTTATTTTCAATTAGAAAAGTCAAATTTTACCCCTTCCAAAGAATTTAATTATAAATTCCTTAGTCTCAACATTAATACTCCACATATTAAAAGACTTAATAAAAAGTATTTAGCCTCGTCACATATGAGTGGTGTAGAAATAAATATAAATTTAGTCATATCGCACCATGTTGGTTTCATATTATTATGAGCACTAACTAAAATAAATAATTTATGAGAGGGACATAGTCCTAAAGCAACAAGGGAATATATAGAAAATGGTACACGTGTATGTGTGTGATAGAAAAGGAGGAAAGTTTTGGTAGGAAAACAAGTGAGGGACCAATTAAAGACCTTTGCTTGCAATTCCAGAATCAATAAAAGGGTGTTCGAATTGACCATTTCACACACAAGGAGAAATATTGAACATCTTCTTATTGGGTCATACCCATGATGTCACTATCCTACACTCAATACCAGCACCCCAAACGTATTTTTTACGGATTGGGACTTTTTTAAATTTGTTTTTTTTTATTCTTGGCTCACGGACATCTCTTTGTATTTTAAAAATAATTAAAACATTTCTCTCCTTTTTTTTCTTTCTTCTTTCCCCAAAATCATTATTGTGCTCCCATATTCTCTCGTTTCTTTATTTTCTATCTATGTAATTGTTGGTGGAGGTTGAACTTAAATTTTGTCACGATTCGAAACTCGGATCTTGATGGCACCTATCAAGACTTAGGGTGTGTTTGGTATGAATGTTTTTCAATTTTCTCATGTTTGGTTGGGTTAAATGTTTTGGAAAATGTTTTTTTAATCAACTCATTTTCCTCAAATTTAAGGAAAATGACTTCCTTTTAAAACTTGAGGAAAACATTTTCCAACTCTCTTCCAACTTCAAATTACAATTATTTTTTTGTTGAAAGAATCAATTTATTTTGTCCCTACCCTCAAACCAGCAACACCCCCCCCCCTCAACCACCCCCCAAAAAAAAAATTAAAGCTTGTTTTTAAATTCAATTTTTTTAGCCCACCCTCACCCCTACCACCACCCCCTCCCAAAAATATATTAAAAGTTGTCTTTAAAAGATATTTTTTATTTTTTTACCCCCACGTACCCTCGCCCCCCTCCCCCCCACCCCCTTCAAAAACAAAAAAATTTAAGTTTGTTTTTTTAAAAAAAAATTACTTAAAAATTTTATTTTTTCACCCCTACATTCGACCCCCCCCCCCCCACCCACACCCCACCCTCAAAAAAAAATTTAAGTTTGTTTTTAAAAAATATTTTCAACTTCAAAATTTCATTTTTTTCACCCCTACCCTCGATCCCCTCCCACCCATCCCCTACTAGCCCCCCCTAGCCCCCAAAAGAAAATTTTAAGTTTGTTTTTAAAAAATATTTTCAATTTCAAATTTTCATTTTTTCACCCCTACCCTCGACCCACCCACCCACTCC
>JAJOOS010021563.1:0-29795 GCA_029582725.1 Solanum chiquidenum
GCACTAGTAGCCAGCGTTGATCGAGCTTGGAGCAGACTGATCCGGAGACGGGAGTGAGCACACGACGTTTGTACTATTTCAATCTCCATCTGTATATATAGACTTGTCTTTTACCTTTCGAGACAGTCCAGTCTTTGTTGTCCAGTTTTGGGACTTGTACTCATTTTGTTAGTAGCTCTGTACTAGTGACTTCTAGGTTCTGGGAGGGATCTTTATTTGTATTTATGTTTTGGTTTGCTTCCGCCTGTTTATATTGTTATTTGTCTACTCTTGTTTAGTTTCTACCCTCAGACCCATTACTAGTTGTTCCGGGTTACGGATTGGCTTACCTGCTGGTGGGTTATAGTAGGTGCCATCAGGACTTGAGAAATCGGGTCGTGACACTATGGTCCGTAGATTGGAGTTGTCGGTCAAGTCTGCCCGACAGGGCTTCACTAAAACGAGCATAACTTTTTACTCGGAGGTCGTATTTTAGCAAACTCGGTGGCGTTGGAAAGAGGATTCAATTATCTATCATACCATAGGTCATGGGACACATAATTCCTTTTGTGCTAAGAGTTATGATCATTTGAAGTTGACCAAATCAACAACTTTCATCTAACTGGCTGCTGACACTCATCTACGGTCAGACCTACGAACTGTGGATATAATGACGGTTTGTGCTAGTCGATCGTAGTTTGTGTCAGAGGCTGGGTAAAGGAGTTTTGATCCACGGACCGTGATCTGACCTACGGACCGTAGGTCTGTCCATGGGTCGAGACTTAGCCAATTTTCTGAGCTGAGTTTAGAGAGGGGTGGCAGTGGTGAACCACGGATCACCAGCACAGGCCGTGGTCTGACCTACGGTCCGTGGGTTGCACCTGCAACTTCTCAAAGTCTGCATTTTTGGTCTGTTTCGGATACGAGATGTTACAAGAAAGTTTTGAAAATGTTAATTTGGTTCCAGATTTACTTAATTACATTTTAAAGTAAATTTGACCCTCTTTTTATCAAAGTATCACCAAAAATAAAACTCAAATTTAATTGACACATTTCAATTTAGGCATAATACATAAATTGGACCCTAAACTTGGCTTCAAATTTTAAGTATGACTTCTAACTTTCATAATGCACAAGTAGGCACTTTAACTATCCAATTCTTAAACAAAAAAACACGCGAATCCAACAGCCAAATTGTGTGATATACAAACGCTCCTACGTGGCTTATTGAGCCACTCAGTGGCTGCCACGTAATTAAAAAATTACACGTATTTTATAATTAAAAAAAAAAAATTAAAATACAAAAGGGTAGGGTCGTATTTTCTAGCCCTAATTTCTTAAAAAACGATCAGAAATTGTGCACAAAAAGAGAAAAAAAGCTTGAGTACTAGAATTAGGAAGAAGAAGAAGAAGAAGAAAAATGGAATTTTGATTTGAAAAAAATAAAGATATATTTAAAAGGGATTCATTAAGGGTAAAATTGTCATTTCCGCTTTATTTTTTTACTGTTGTGGGCCTCAAAAAATACCCCAGACGCGCCTAAATTGCATCTCAATCACGCGTTATGCCAGGTTGGATTCGCGTGTTTTTTGTTTAAGAATTGGATAGTTGAAGTGCTTACTTGTGCACTTTGAAAGTTAGAGGTCATACTTAAAATTCGAAATCAAGTTTAAGGTCCAATTGATGTATTATGCCTTCAATTTAATTGTCTCAACACACTGGATTCTACTCGGTGACGCTTCGCTACAAAACCTCTTTCTGCTAAAACTTCACTCTTCCTTTTACACAAATGAAGATAGCTTCGTTTTCACTTCTTCGGCTTCCTTTCACCGTCTCCGCCACTCGCCACCGCTTCTTCTCCGCCTTCATCGTCGCCGCCGGCCGTCACCAAAACCCTAACAATGTCTCAAGGAAGCCCCAACAACCGAACAAAAATCTCCTCAAAGCTCGTGAAACTATCAATAAACATTTCTCTACTCTGGCACCGATTCTTTCTCTCGAAGACAAGCCTCAACTCTCTCACGACCAAGCCGTAGGAACTGTGGCCTCTTCACAAGCGAATTTCATGCGCGTTATCGTCCAACATATTCCTCCAGAAACTTCTGTGGATCCTTCTGGAAGCTTCAGTAAGGGTTCGGGTGAAATTGGAGTGGAGTTGTTGTGTGTGGTGAAGGCTGTGTTGAAGAAGATTAAGAGGAGAGTTTTGGTTGGGGATAAGGTTTTGGTAGGTTCAATTGATTGGGTGGATGGACGCGGAGCTATTGAGAATGTGTTTCAGAGGAAGACAGAGATTTTGGATCCTCCTGTAGCTAATGTGGATCATTTGCTAGTGTTGTTCTCTATGGATCAGCCAAAAATTGAGCCATTCTCACTCACTAGGTTCCTCGTTGAAGCTGAATCAACCGGAATTCCTCTTACTCTTGCCTTGAATAAATCAGAACTTGTTTCTCAAGAGGTTAGAAATACACATACACTGATATTCATTCCACATGTATTCAAGCATTTGATTAGTTGACAAGTACTTATTACTTGGATAAATTGAGTTGCTTGCTAGTAATTTTGATTTGCCACTAGTAGATGAATAGTAACCCACCGGTTAGATGGGCATATTGTTATATCAATCAGCTACCTCCAGGGTTTGAGCGTGGAGGGGGCGCCAATATCGCGGCAAAAAGTCACCCGTGCTTCCATGAACGTAGTCATTTTTTATTTTAATAAATAACAACATAAACAAAATGCAGTCACAATATACTCCAACTATCTAGAAAAGGACTAACTGAAAAAAGAGAGAGGAGATTTAACGCTACTTATTCCTACTTAATGCTACATATTCATAGTCAGGGGCTTCAATATTAATAGAGAAAAGACTAACTGAAAAAAACAGTTTCAGCTAATATCATCATATTTGAGGGTAATATACTTTCTAAAATAGTTCAAATATAGCATATTTCCTACATCCATGTCCAAAAACACACATTTTGATTCATTGAAAGTTAAATGTGTTGAATTATACGTCACAAGGACCAAAATCAAAATTTTCATTAATTTGGAGACCAAATATACAGTTTTCTCTATAATATAGAATTTTGCAATTTAAGATTGACCTAGTAGAAAAGGTCAAAATATTATGGCCTTGCCCTTATAACAGTAAGGCATACGTTAAACTCCAAATAAAAAAGAATACATTATGGAATGTTGTAGCTTAAGATTTGATCCCAATAACTGAGTAAAGGGGCACAGTTGAGGGGCACCAGCGTGCCGATTTAGCTTTTGTGCTTCAGAGGTTCTGGTTTGATATATGATCATTCTTTCATGGTATTTACAGATTTATACAAAGAAATTTCTGAGGTTAGCGGGTGCCCGTGAGCCCCCCTCTCAATAGGGTAGCTCTGCCACTGACTACATCTCAATCCCAAACTTGTTTGGTTTGGTTAAATGAATTATGTGTAGCCATTTCACAGCTCAGGTCCTTTATCAGCACATCACTATGCCTTGGGATGATTCCTAGTGAGTGATTACTTGTTAATTTGTTTATGCATCCTTTTGCATGTCTGTTGTCATTTCTTTTTTGATTTTCTCAAGTACTAGTTGCAATGCTTGACGTTAGATTTATATACCATTTCTTAGAATGGGATACACATGTCTTTGCTTTTGTATTACCTTTGTAATGGGCTAGGATGTGAGGTGAAAAATACAATATCAGATTGTTATATTTTCAAAGAGTGAACTCAAACTGACAAAAGAGAGAAGCAAAATAATAGAACACACAATTTTAACAGTATCATTTTTTTATTTTAAAAAAAACTAGAACACACAAGGAGGATTCTGGGTTGTCTATTTATGAAAATGTGTTTTGACTGAGAAAATCATGTAACATCTAAGCACTATTGACTACTTCTTTATGTGCTTCAGTTTTGATACTACTTTCCTCCTTCCTGTTTATATTTTGTGGTCATTTCTCTAGACGCTGAAAGCCAGTGATCAACTTCTGCAGGAAATAAAAGCATGGAAATCTAGGCTTCGTAGTTGGGCCTATGAACCAATCTTTTGCAGTGTTGATTCCAAGCGTGGACTTGATACACTCCAGTTTATTCTGAGAGAACAAACATCTGTCATTGTTGGTCCAAGTGGCGTGGGGAAATCCAGCCTGATCAATGTTTTGAGAGGCAATAAGCACATTCTTGGTGCAGTCAAAGAGCAAAACTCGTTTGATCCTGTGCGTTTGTCATTTTTCATCATTTTATATTATGTATAACATTATTTTGTTTAGAACCCTGTGGTTTAGTGTTTCCTTTTCTTTATTATGATAGCAGATTCTAGGGAGCAAGTGGTATGAAGAGCAACGTGTGGGGGAAGTGTCAGTAAGAAGTGGCAGAGGAAAACATACGACGAGGCACGTGTCTTTGCTTCCATTGCCTGATGGGGGGTATCTTGCTGATACTCCAGGATTTAACCAGCCTAGTTTGCTTAAAGTGACAAAGAATTCTCTTGCACATCATTTTCCGGAGGTCTGTCCTGATGGCGCTGCTTCGTCTCTAAATTTTGTTTATTTGTTGAACAATATCTGAATCAATCTATCTATGTGGATCTCATGAGTAACTTCCAATCTTATTACTATGGATTCAGATCCGCAAAGTGCTTAAAGATAGTGAACCTGCAAAGTGTGCATTCAATAATTGCTTGCATCTTGGTGAACCGGGGTGCCTTATTAAAGGTGATTGGGAAAGATACCCATATTATCTTCAGTTGCTTGACGAAATTAAGATCAGGGAGGAGTTTCAGTTGAGGACCATTGGAACTAAACGAGAAAGTGATGTTAGGTACGTTCGGAATGCCTTTATACTTTGATGAGTTATTTATCAATTCACTTGTACACAACTAAAGGTATAACTTCAAAAATTTCTGCACAAAGTAAGAAGTCGGAGATAATAATACTATAAGTCGGTCAAGTACAAGAGATGTATGGTAATCAGGTTCCTTGTGTTTCCGAGTTCTTTAAAGTATGTTATATCTTTTTTAAATTATAGTATTGAATGTGAGATATAAAATTTTCTGTGTATGTTTGATGACCAAGTATTCTTATAGCGGGTTGCTTAAATTTGGCATTGGCGTTTGTAAAGCTTTTCCATTAAAGGAAACTCACACTGAAAACTCTAAAAGTGTGTTGCCATCCTTGAATCTCCTGCTGTTTTAATATTTGTATTTTTGCTGATGTTACTTTTAGAATGAAGTGCTGATTTACACTTTCTTGAGATTATTATTTTCTAGACACTGAGATTCCATATGCTTTAATTATTACTCCACATAATCCAATGAGAAGGATTACATTTCTTCACAAATCAAAGATGGTAAATAAAAGGACATTTTCCTCGGCAAAATTTGTGCGGGTAGCTTAAACTTGATGTACGGCATTTCCTTATTCATGTAAGGGAACTTGTTTTCATCAGAGTACTTGAACACTTGATTCATGGAAAGGTACCTCTTGTCCATCAGTACTGTAAAACTTAAGTATTGTAATTTAGTGGCTAGCCTACTATTATGGTTTTTTTGTGCTCCATTTCACTACTCAATCGTTTATTTTATTTTTCTATAATCCTATTGTTAGTCCATTTGCCTGAAATAGTAAGTATATTTCATCTGCGGGGGTGATGCAAATCATTCTAACCTCCCTTCCTAAAGAAACATAAATATTTATGTAAAACATCTTGCAGATGCAAAGTAGGAGACAAGGGAGTTGTGCAAGTTGAACCGCGGCTGGAAGCCAAGAAATATAGGAGACAATCTCGCAAAAGAGTGAATCAGTCATTACTAGATGAATTGGATGAACTGGATGACGAAGACGATACACCAGAGGATGACAATCCTATTCTAAGAGCATTGAGGGAAGAAAATAAATAGAAAAGCTAAACATTTGAAAAGATTCTGAAAATTTTCAGTTGGCATGCATGCATCCATCCTTTACACCTCAATCCTTCTTGACTTGTAAATAGTGATTTTGTTGTAACATCTTGTTCTTAAGATGAGAGTGATCGACGGGATTGCCAAGATGTTGTAGATAACAAATGTTCTGGCTGGCACTATGTCTCAATGCTGTGGAAGCTCTCACGACGACTTAGCGCAGTACATTTGATAAAAAAAGGTGGTATGCATTTCCTTCTGCCTCAATTTTTTCCATCTTTCTGTGATTATTTGGCAATGCTATTATCCTAATGAATGAAGTCATAGTCGGTATCCATTATTCGTTTCTGGAAGTTGCTGATCGTACCCCTTTCAGGATATTACGAAGCCCTATATTGGAGTTCTGTCGTCTTTTTCGATTGAATATTGTTTCCTAACGAGCGGGCAAATGGATGTTGAACAAATAAGTTTTACTTCCCTTGGTGTTGGGTTGGAAACTCACTAATAATTGTTTTGGTAAGTGTTGCAGGGCATCCTGTGGGGAAAATAGCAAAAAATATACTATCTTGTTTTGAGATATTGATTAGTGATCGTATTGCATTGCAGTAGTTCAAATGGATAGGATAGGACCGTTCAAGCTTTATCTAAAAATCAATTTAAATTGATTAATTAAATCAATATATTTTTTGGTCTCGTTTGGATTTATATTTTTTTTAAAGGGAAAAAAGACAAATATATCCTCGATTTATCATAAATGGGAGTCTAGGAGCCAAAAGGGATACTCTTTTCTTTCAAAATGCATAAAAGACCGCTGTTTTTTTTAGTACCAAATCGGACAATTTGCTGCCCCATCAGCGATATCTCTGCTTACTTTAAACCTCATTAACTTCGTCAAACAATAAAATTTCCTTGAGAAAATTGGTGCCCGAGCAGCAATTTCTTTTTTCTAAAAAAATTAATTAATTAAAATTGCTGCCTGGACAATGATTTCGTTTTATAAATTTCATTAATTGATGTAGTGATTCTCAAAAATGCATTTCATGTTCACGTTTTGAGAAATCATCACTAAAACAAATAGGAATGAGTTACAGGCTAACCCTAGTACAATTTGATGTACCTAGAAAATATCATATATTATATGTCATTTCTTAGTGTTATGAATATTCTTTGACTTGTTTCACTATGTTTTTTTGTATTTTTATGTTAGTTAATTATTTTGTAGGATTTTGATGTCTAAATGATCAAAAAGCAGAAAACACAATAAATTATCAGATTTTAGATTATTTACAGTTATATTGCAAATCATTTCTTCAATCGTGAAAAACTTGAGAGAAATTGTTAGCACAGAGCCTACATATGAAGGTCAAACGGCGAAGTGAAAGACGACCGCAGAATTATTTGACAACTTATGCTTGAAAATGATCGTTTTATATCAATTTAAAAGTCGGAAAGTATGATTTTGAAATTACTATTTAATAAAATTTTATTGAGTGATCATTATTTCTCAGGTTATATCTTCAGTGTATTCTCGATAAACAGAGCCAAGAAAATCATTTTACTCCATTAAATCTTGAAATTGAACGCACTTTGAGGTTCTTCAGACTTAACATTACTATGAACATTACTGTTGATCAAGTAGTTGCAACTACAGCTTCACAAATGGTCCATGCTAGCATATATGAAGAAATACATTTTGAATAATCACTAATGAAGCTAACAAAATAATAAAATTCTAATGTCGAACGGAATCTATAGGATCTCAAATATCAGAGTGAACTAAGAAAAAATAGATTCTCAACACTATACTAAAAGATACTAAAATTGTGTAACTATGTTTTCTAAATTGGTAAGACTCACAATCTAATGTGGACATATTAGGCAAACTAGGCACCATTTTTTGTAGTTTGAACAAACTTAAATATCCCTAATGTTTGTGAATTAAGTTTAGAAGTTTTGTAGCTGGACATGTTATGGAAGAGTTAGGAAAAGTAAGATATTAGAGGTCGTATAATTCATATTCTACACCAATTTTTATGTATTGTGGTCCTATATGGCAAAAAAGTTCACAAAAAATAATATGCACGAGTCAAATGATTGACTGATTCAAAATTAAAAGGACAATCAGGGACATAAAGAACAAAATTTAAATTGATTGAGGATAGGGGTTAGCTCGTACAACTCCTTTTGCTTTGGTTTGATGTCCATTGGCTAAAATAATAGCCAGAGGAAATTGTGAATAAATAGTAATATTTGACAAAAGTGATTTATCATCAATAATATTATCATATGCACCAGAATCCAAGACATCTAAGGGTATGAGACTGCAATTGAGGCTACTAGTGGTAATGTCTTCTTACTTGTTCGTATTAAAAATATTGATTATATTCCTTTTAGACCTTTTAGATAAATAAATCAGTTGATTATTTGTAGTGTCAATGTAAATAACATGAGCATTCTTGGGTGGTCGACCATGCAAAGAAAAACATACTTTCTGTGTGTCCAAGTCTATTATCATAACTACACTTAAGTCAAGATCTTCCGAAACAACCTCCTCTTCATCGAGTCTTTATGAACAACAATATTTTATTTTTGAACTCCTCATTAAGAATTCTAAATTAATCATGGGACTCAAAATTCAAATTCTCGAAAAGGATTGTACACGAAGATATGGAAAAAGATTTCTTGGAGCCAAAAATATCACATCCAAAACACATCTAACATCTTATGAAATTTGACTTGAAAGCAATAAGAAATAGAAATTTGATTGTCTAAAAGATTTAGATCTCGCTGAGAAAAAAAAAGTGATCGAATCGTGAAGAAAATGATATGGGCTATCTCAAAATCTCTACGCCAACAAAACAATAAAATATTTCTTCCAAAAAAGTAATGGAAAATAGTTTGAAATCATCAAACAATGTTTAAGTCGTTGAAAAATTAGATTTAACTGTTAAAAAGTGGTCAAAATCAGAGAAAAACTATACGGGTATGGTCAAAACAAAGGAAAAATCTCACTGAAATCTGGTCATGAAAAACAACCTGCATCGACGCATGAACTTTAATCGTTGTTGAAGTTAACACTTCTAATGGCGCATGAAAAGTACATTACTAGAAAATTGCACAGTACCTAATTTCTTTTTCTAAAATTGTTGAAAATTTGCACAACAATTAATTTCCCTTTAAATGTGAGAAATAAAGGAGAAAAATATTGTAAAACTATATACCTACATTATTATACCAAGTCTTATTTATAAACACTATGTGTTTCTCCAAATAGGATATATATACAAGTCATATTTCTATATATTCTAACACATACAATCAACAACTTAGTCAAATTTTCTTGATACAACTGCTATTGTTAGTGATTTTCCATTCAAATATTTGTTGTGAAATACTGAATTTGATTTAAGAGTCATAGTACCCATGAGAGCTTGGAGGTACTTCTAAATGATATTAACCAAGAGAAGGAAAGCAATCACACTATAACAGTCTAATTAAAATAGCTACTAAGTTGTTTTCTTCATTCATAGATGTATCATGAAGAAATAGACAAGATAAATAAGTCAAGGTGTTCATGCAAAGTTAAAAGGTAAAGGTATTATGCAAAGTATAATATACTTGGTCATATACCACTGTTATTAAAAAAATAAAAAAAAAGTGTGTTAGCCATGTTCCAACAGGGACGAATATGCTGCAGCACTGCATAAAGCACATTACAAATTTTGGATAAAGATTGCTTAGGAATGAAGTTTGGATAAAGCTTCTAGGAGGAACAACATAGTGCAATCTAAGTTCTCTGCAACTGAATGAGAAACTATATCTGACAGATAAAGACATAAATGCATATTGTTTTCTTAAAGTTAAAAAATAAGATAACAAACAACTTTCAGAATAGAACACCATAGGGAACCCTTGAACTCAAAGCTTCATCATCACCTAACCTGACCAACCTTGTCTTTTAAGCAACTATTTCATACTCAAAGATCCAAATTCATCATTGTCTCATTTTTTTATTACCTCATATAATCTATTCTATAGGACATTAAAATTTTAATTGATTACCAGAGAAAGACGAGCTCCAGACTTGAGTTCCCTCCACTTGGTAGCTGATCTTTTCATATGGGATCTGTTCAAACGCCAATTGGAATAAGAAGTTCAGCATTGCTCGAGACATCATGCGGATATTTGCTGCAAGAATTGCAGGCATGTTCTCTTATTATAGTGTGCATCATTATGTTACTGAGTGCATTTGTGGACTGAAGGAACTTTTCTTTTGATTGGTAAGACAGATGATTTGGGATGAAGTTGGAGATGATCAGTTTGAGAGAGAAAAGGTCTTACTGGACATTGAACAGGAGTGCCTCGACGTTTACAGAAAGAAGGTTGACAATGCAAACATATCCAGAGCTCAACTGCATCAAGAATTGGCAGATTCAGAAGCTGAATTCACCCATCTCCTTTTGTTACTGGATGAAAGATCACTCCCCGGAAGGGTAACTTTCTGAATTCCCTTTTCCAGCATGCTAATCAAATTTTGATGCTTAGAGGGTAAGATCACCTCTACATGCACGCAAATATATAGCCACAGTAATGAATCTATCTAAAAATGTCATCAGCAAAATTGAAGCAGTGAAATATGTTTAAAAGCCGTGCTATATATTTCTTTCTATGACTATTTGAGTAATTCACAGATAAAAGAGCTACTGTATCAGCTTCGACCCTCGTGATTCTTTCCATTACCCACTGCTGGTAACATGCACTAGCATTTTCTTGTCAAATTAAAGAGAATGTGAGTTTTCAGTAATTGTGCTAACCTTAATTTCGTGAATTCATTTCCGCAAGTGATCATACAGAATCAAGAATGCTAATAAAACTAAAATCACACAAATAAACAAGAAGTGGAGGACAGATGTACAGTCAGAGGAATGAATGAAAATGTATATGAGCTGAACATAACATGACCAAAGAACTCTAAATCTATGGAACGTAGCTTGCCTCTACTGGCTTAATGGACATCAGTTCCTAAAGTATCCAAATGAAAATGTACATATTGACAAAAGCTCATGGTGAAAGGTGGACCAGTCTAAAAACAAATATCAATGAGACAACAGATCGCCTTCCCCTTCTTTCCCTAACGAGGAGCACGCACCCACACAGATAGTACTACTATCTGTTAGCATCATGACATGACTATGACTAGGATGTTAGTTAGATCAATGACCTGAGAGGATATACATGCTTTTTCTTTTTTTAAAATTGAAACACACCATTGGATCTTTTGCATAAGAGATACTCAATGATTGAACTTAAATAACAAGGAATGAATTTGTATTCGGCAGCCAGAAAAGATGACTGGAACACTAAAAGAACAACTAGAGTCGATTGCACCTGCTCTGAGAGAGATGCAAATTAGAAAAGAAGAAAGGGTGAAACAATTAAGAGCTGTACAAGGACAAATTCAGAAGATTTCTGCTGAAATAGCAGGTGAATCAGAGTACAATGATTTGTCATCAAATGTTTTAGTACATGGGAATGATCTATCACTAAAAAAACTAGAAGAGTACCAGAACGAGCTTCAGCGGCTTCAAAATGAGAAGGTACGAATGAGATACTCAACCTTTGTGCCTGGCACTCTAGCTAAGATGCCATCAACTGAAAGGTTTTAAAATTTCTTGTTTACCCCTTTATCTTCTTCCCTTTTTTGCCTTTTACTACTCTGTTCTTGCATCGAAGGTCGAGAGACTTCAAAAGGTTGAAAGCTACATTAGCATGATCCGGAGATTAGCAGCAATGCTGGGAACAGATTCTTCTTTGATCATTACAAAGGTTCATCCAAGCCTGAATGAGTTATCTGGACTGTCAAAAAACATTAGTGACAGTATATTGGAAAAACTTGGCAGCACAGTTCGGTCATTAGAAGCAGATAAGAAAGCACGGCTTGAAAAGGTAATCTCATCAACTCTGCACATTCTCTTATCTAAAAACAAGTATGCTATTTTTTGGTTCATGTAGCCAACAACTCATGACAATTGCAGACTTAGTATTCAAAAGCCACTGACTAAGCAAATAGTAAAGAAACATAATTCAAGTGGGGAAAATTCTGTCCTTTATTTGTTTACAAGTACAGGCAAAACGATCAATAAAATCAGTAAAATTACTCTCCTCACTATGCTGTGTGTATTTGTAGCTTCACCAACTAGGGAAATCATTGACAAACTTGTGGAATCTCATGGACACACCCCAGAAAGACCGTGCAAGGTTCTCCAATGTCACTGCTTTGATATCGTTGTCATCAAAAGATATCTCCACTCCTGGAAGCCTTACTCTGGACATAATACAGCAGGTCAGTGACATAATAAAATTACAAATTATTTATCCTTCAACACTACGAGGTAAGAGATTTTGATTTTTTTTTAAATTTCCAAGGCCGAGACAGAAGTCAGGAGATTGGATCAGCTAAAAGCAAGCAAGATGAAAGAGCTTTTCCTTAGGAAACAAATAGATCTTGAGGAGATCTGCAAACGGTCCCACATGGAAATTCCCTCACGGCTAGAGATGGAAAGTATTATGAAACTAATGAACTCTGGTTGGTCCAATTTAAGTGTTTCATTTTTTAATTATTAAGGTGACATACTGTGTTTGAAATTGATACTGACCAAAACCTCCAAAAGGGGAGATTGACCATGCTGATCTCCTCACCAGCATGAATAAACAGATAACACAAGCACAAGAAGAGGCATCTAGCAGGAAGGCTATAATGGAGAAGGTAGAAAAATGGATATTAGCTCGTGATGAGGAGCTATGGTTAGAAGAGTATAGCAGGGTCAGTTCCTTCACCTATGAGACTCAGTATCCCATTTACTTTTTTTCATCACCTCTGTTCATCTTAAACATCCATATTTTCAGGACGACAACCGGTATTCTGTAAGCAGAGGTGCTCACAAGAATTTGAGAAGAGCAGAACGGGCCAGAGTCATGGTTAACAAAATACCAGGTATCAAAATATTTCTGCTAATGGCTTGCCATCACCAATATCAGCCTAGTAATGGGCAGCCATAATTGTGACTTAAACAACTACCTGTTGAATGAAAATACGACTAAATCAATTAACCAAATTGTGCTACTACAAGTTAGACAGATCCATTATGTGTTATCCAGTAAAAGGTGAAAACTTGATTAGAATCCTGATCAAGGATTTGTTAATTTTGTTGCCTTCTTTTTTTTGATTTATTTGCAGCTTTGGTGGATATGCTGATAGCCAAGACTAAAAGCTGGGAAGAAGAAAGAAAGAAACCTTTTCTATACGATGAGGTAAGAACTTAGTAACTCATATCCCCAAATAAAATACTTTTATTGGTTAGTACAAAGAATTACTCATAGTTTCATATGAAGTATTGGGCTTATGTCTATCATTCATTCATTTGAAGTTAAGAGAAACTGATTTGGATTTTTCCATGGTTTTTTTAAGTTTTCATCCCTTTAGACCATGCAGAAGCTAATGCTGATAGTATAGAAGAACACCATGACAGTTCAGTAACATCTTCAATCCTAGTCTACTTCATCATTATATATACGCTTTTGCATACGTAAATAAGAGAGGTAGGGAGTCCTTTATCTGGTGAGAATATAAACAATCTTTTTGGTAGACACCAAGAAACGGCCTACAAAAAGTATGCCTGCTTTCTAACATTTTCTAAATGTGAAAAGAATCACTAAGAAGCATTGGAAAAAGTAACAGAAGTAGAATCAGACATAAGCATCCTAATGAATTAACTATAGACCACATTAGCCATGTTGGGTTCAAAAGAAATAACAAAGTAATTTGGCCAGAAACTTGTGATGCAATGAAAATGATTGCAGAATTTAATCGAATTTATTTTCAGAAAAAAGGTGAAAATAAGAGATGATGTTACTAACTGTGCCTATTTATAAGACATGTTCATCAACAGAAACAACATCAACTTAAGACTCGAATGCTACTAGGGAGGACCAGCAACAAGAAGTCATGGAAAAAGATGACATAAACAACATTGCCCTTTAATTTGGTGTTGCAACAGAGACATAAGGAATGCATATGAATCTTTTCCAAATGTTGAATAACTAGATGAAGGTTAGCTAACAGAACTAAAGTGACCTGGCCATATTCTAACTGTCGGGATATCTGAATGCAATAGAATTGAACTCTGAGAAAGCAATGAAAGTAGTAAACCATTTTGGCCCTCCGGTTATAGGTTAATTCAATTATTACCTAGTCACATCTTACATAACAGAAGTGCCTGACCACCAGGTACCGCTGTTTGCAATGTTGGAAGAGTATAATTTGCTAAGGAAAGAAAGAGATGAAGAGAAACAAAGACAACGGGTAAGCACCACAACCATATAAAGAATTTCCTTTGTTATTCACAGTTTCACTTTTCTCAGCTTCTATGTACACTATTTAACTTCCAATCTTTTCAACAACATCAAAATCTCAAATCCAAGATAAGTTGGAACATTTCCAATGTATCCAACATTCACATAAAATAAATGAACAATGTGTACCTCAAAACTTAATCATTACCTCCTTTACAAGACGTAATGTTGTTCTTTCAGGAAATGAAGAAAGTGCAGAATCAGGTGCCGGTTGGGCAAGAGAATCTCTTTGTCCTAAGGCCAAGCACCAGCAGCAAACGTCTTTCGGATAGAAGCCTGAATGGAGGGTTCAACAATGCTACACCTGTGAATAAGAAGTCTTCTTTGGGTATACAACAGCTGGGATCAACTCCCATCAACACACCACAGCAAAGCATTTCTTTTTTAAAGGAATCCAAGAAAGAAGACCACAGAAAGATCCTCTCCCGTAGTCGCTTTGCTTTTCATCCAGGAGATGATTCAGCTTCAGTAGTCTCATCATTTTCAGGCCCCTTTTCACCTTAGAGTTTGTGTTAGATTTTGAATTTATTTGAGTTCACTAATTTGATAAATTCAGATAAATCCTTAATAGGAAAGTAAAATCATGCAAAAGATAATTTACATTGTCTAGACTTTCTACAATTGTGTCACCTTATTCAAAAAGGACACAAATAGACAGTGAGGGCAGTTTCTGCGAGTATGTACAAATAAAAACCTAAGTAGAGTGTCTAGTTCCCTGGTTACAAGCATCAATACATTCACTCTTTGTTTGTTTTTGCTTAAAGGCTACTTCGTTAATCCCGTTATGCTTATTTCTTAGAGCAAGCGCATAAAGATGATCTTACACAATAGGTATCATGCAAGGGGAATACTGCAGTTTGGCTTCTACGCCATGAGATCTTTTCAGAAAGATCACAAAAGCCTGTATCTTATAATCAGCAGCATGAGTATGAATGAACAACCTGCTTTCTTTGGCAGATTTTACTTTGAACAGATAAAAGCATAACAAGATCATTTTTTATTCATTAGTCATTGATGAAGTGGAGTTGTTTAAGTGACATTTGCGAAATTTACAACATTTTCATCTGCATTAGGGAGACTTAAATCAGGCAATCATTCATCAAATAAGAAAACAATTAAAACATTTGGCTCTTTTAGCCTTACAAAAGTTCAACTTAGTCTTGACCATCCCTTTGAGAGATAAGCACCACATCTAGGTAAGCTCTTACATAAGTAATTTAATGATGGCTACAAGCTTTCTTTATTGTCCCGGAAGGTCGAGTATTCCATGGAGAAATGCAAGATAGAACAAAAAGTAACGAAGGTGAAACAGAGTTGGCAGCATCCAGTCCAGAATATCTTTAGAAGGCATTGTTGAATGAATTAATGGGATACATGAATGTCTTAGAGTTCTATATGAACCTCATTTTACAAGGAATTCATTCTACTTTCAAGTTCTGGATGGTCATGTATGGATCATTATGTCAATAAAGGCATATTATAATTATCCAATCAAATCAAAATGGCCATTGTATTAATTCCATCTAGAAAAACATCGAGGAGCTCACATGGGCAGTTCATATTCATACAAAGCTCTCAATCCAAGTATGAAGAGAAAATCAGCAACTAATGTTTCAAATATCATAGATTGGCCTCTGGCAATGCATAATCATAAATCTAGGGAAAATAACGATTTCTTTTCAAATTATAATCATAAGCTCTACTCTGAATGTAAATAACAATTTCACACAACCATTCAAAATAGTATGTAAACACAGAGTTTTAAGTGCACTTCTGAAAGAATGCCTCAATTCTTCGAGTTCCGGAAGGAAGTGGCTTATCTGTCGATGATCGAGGACGACTTTGAACCTTCGGAGACTGATCCGATGGCTGTGAAGGCATGGGAAGCGAATCGAGAAGGAAATCGCTCGTAGGTTGATGCCTTTTTACGGCAACTCTTAAATGCTCGAGCTTTATGGTTTTTCTCTTCTTCTCCAGAGCGACTTGTGCAGATTTTTCTGCTAGTAATTCAAGGAAAAGCTCGGTGGAACTAGCGATGAGATGTAGGGCTTCTGAGTTTACCTTGTTGATGTCCTGGTCCAGTTTCATGATTTTCTTCACTCGGCTTATCGGAATTTGGAGTTGGTGGGTATCTCCGTCGACGGCGACGGCGACGGCGGAGGTTCCTTCTTCATCCTCTCCGGCCATTGTATCGAAAGCTCTGGTCATCGAAGACAACAGAAGTCAACATTGGGTTTTAACGCCTTCTGAATTTGGCGGGAATGAGTTTTTGCCTTGCCGCCTTACCAGATTTGGGGAAAATCAGTAGGATTGCGGGCGTGTTTGGCAGGAAAATATTTTTTATTTTTCAGGTTTGATTGGTTTAAATGATTCGAAAAAAATGTTATTCAAATCAACTCATTTTTTAAAAATTTAACAAAAATGACTTCTCTTTCAAAAGTTAAGAAAAATTACTTCATCCTTCAATATTTTTTTTCTTACCTTACCCCGTACTCTGTACCCGATAAATTAAAATTCTTAAATTTTCTTATTTTTAAAATTTCACATATATATTTTATCTCTACCCTTAAACCAACCTCCAGATGACTTCCCTTTCAAAAGTTAAGAAAAATTACTTCATCCTTCAATATTTTTTTTTCTTACCTTACCCCGTACTCTATACCCGATAAATTAAAATTCTTAATTTTCTTATTTTTAAAATTTCACATATATATTTTACACCTACCCTTAAACCAACCCCCAGCCCGGGCAGCCCCTACCCCAAAACCAGCCCCCTCCACCAAACAAAAAAAAAAATATTAAAAAAATATTTTTTAAAAATATTTCAAATTTTAAGATTATTTTTACCTCATCCAATCTCTATCACCCCTACCCCTTCACCCCAAAAAAAATTAAAAAATATTTTAAAATTTTAAAATTTATTTTTTATACCCCACTCTCCACACCCCGAACCACCCCCCCTCCCGTCAATTATTTTTAAAAAAATATTTTTGACGATATTTCAAATTTTAATGTTTTTATCTTTTACACCCCCGCCACCCCAACCCAGGCCACCTCTATCAAAAAAAATTAAGAAAGATGTTTTTGGAAAATATTTAAAAATTTACATTTTTTACACCACCTCCACCCCTACCCACCCCCCCCACCCTGCCTCGCCACCCCCGTCAATTTATTTTTAAAAAAAATCATTTTTTACGCCACTCCTAAGTCCTACCCCCCACCCCACCCAGGGCACCTCGTCAGAAAAGAAAAAAAAATTATTTTCGAAAAATATTTCAAATATAAAAATATTCATTTTTATGTCACCCCTACCCCATCCCCCCCCCCCCACCCTTCGTGAAAAATTATGTTTTTAAAAAAAGATATTTTTGAAAAATATTTTTCTGGGTCAAATCTCATGGTCGAATTTTGGAACAGTCATCGAAGTCTTGTCCTAGTTCGGGTGTTAGGGTCAGGTCCTAGATCAATTATCGTAGTTGATTTTCGAATTACTAATTATTTTTCTAAAGAGTATTTTCTAGTCTCAAACCAAAAATAAAAGATATTTTTCAGAAAATATTTTTCATTCACCTTCCAAACATCAAAAACTATTTTCTATTCACCAACAAATATGAGAAAATAAGTTAGAAATCCACTTATTTTATACCTACTACACCTTTCATTTGTGCCATTTGGGGATTAATATTTGATTTGTGTTGATTGCATTCTTTGTAAAATGATGGAAAATCAAATATATTGATTTGATTTAGTTTGGTATAAAAAGATAAGAAATCAATAATATTTTATTTTGTTTGATATTAGAAAATTTGAACAAAACTTATCTCCTAACTTATAATTGATCTATTTTCTAAGGAAAAATTATATAATTAGACAAATATTTATATCTTATATATTAATTTAATTTATATTTTTAAATAACTATTTATTACTCTATTTCATTATTTAATATTTTGTATCAGATTTGAAATGAGATACATTAAGATAGATAACTTTTTTAAATTAAAATAGCTTAAAATGGAGTTTTTATTTGTCTACCTACCTAATCGCATTTCTAAATTATGTCTCTTATAACTCCCAATCAATCGGTTCACTTTTCTCCTCCTCTCCCACGTTAGCTCAATGTCTCTCCTCTTTCTCCCTCCTCCCGTTCTTTTCAGTTACTTACCATCATTTGAATGAAAATGGAGCACTACACATTCGAATTTTGAGATTCGTAACTTATTTAATCCATTATTTAAGTCATGTACATATTTTATTTAGTTTTTAATAGGTATTTTCTTCTAATTTTGAATAGTTATACCAAGTTCTTTTCTTGAAAGTTCATAAATATAGAATTTTGTCAAACTACTTTGATGGCGAAAGATTCTTCAATCAAGATGATTGTTAATGGAGGTACAACACACCACCATGAACTACCCAAAATAAACCTTTTTTTATTTGAATTTCATTTGCGAACACTCTATTGTAGGGTCATTGTCTACGACAGTTGTTGCTAGTGCTCATGAAGGCGGTAATTTTGACATTATCATCATTTTAAATTAAAATACACACACACTTTATGTATCTGATATGTAACGATCGGGTTTCGTCATTATAGAAAATTCAACGGGGAAAATTTTTGAGTTGGAAATTTTTTTCATAGTAACTTGGAATATCTCAAACTAGTCCAGATTTGGACGAAATCAGAGCCATTAAAGTCTAGAGAAATCTGGTAGCAATTGAGTGATCTATTTATGATTTTGATTACATGAGTAGTTAGATAAGTCGTTAAGGAATTCGTACGACTTTACGAAACTGAATTCGGGCGAGTAGAACTCCCGAAATTGATCTTACGTGAATGGTATTTTTTTAGCGTCATTGGTTAAAGGTGTCTTGTGAAATGGGGGTCTTGAAATTATTAAAATAACTCACTATTTCGTGCAAGCCGTTTTGGCTGTGGTTTTGGTCACTTTGGCGGAGCCGCTGTAGAGGGGTGAGGGCCGCTATGGAGGGCCATACGTGACTTAAGGTCGTAAATAAACCCCAAAACGTCTTTATTCTGCACTTTTCGATTTTTAGAGCTAAGGAACGAACCCCATGCAATTCTTGACAGTTTCCTACCATTCTTGAGGCTAAAGGTAAGGTTTTAACTTTCCGAATCTGTTTTTCGATCCGTATAACGTAATCTAATGGTAATTATCGATGGGGCAGGGTTTTGATCTAGAAACTATGGTGGAAAAAGCCCTAATTTGGATACTTGAGATCTAGGGTATGATCTAGGGTTGCTAGAATTGTTAGTAATCCGGGTAATTAATGATTATTTATTGATACTCGTATTATATTGATTGTTTGTAGACCAAGAACAAACAGAACGATCCGAAAAGGGAAGGATCAAGTTTCTTAGGGTTCAAGCTTGTTTCGAGGTAGGTGATGGTTGTGATTCTATGATTGTGTGATGTATATTTGTTCTTGCTTTATTATGATACATGTTTGTATGTGAATGTTGCATTATTGATCACATTAATTGTAAATTAGGATAGATGAATGATGAATGCCATGAATCATGACTTGATTGTATGATTATTTTAATGTACTTTGTGATTGTGATTGTGGCTTGTTGAATGGGTCGGGTGTTGCATTCCGACACACTAACTTGGATCGGTTGCCACGTTTCAGCATAATTATGGGATCGGTTGCCACGTTTTGGCATAAATATTGGATCGGGTACCACGTTTCGGTATGCTAACAGTTTGGGTTTGGGTTTCATGAGAGGACCAATGATATAATTGTGTATCTTGAGAAATGTGAAATTGTTCGTTGTTCGTAAATGATGATGATATTGTATATGTTCGATATATGCATGTGATTATATTGTTGTGATGGCTTATATATGTTGCACTTAGTGGGATAGCCGTGTGATCCTACTAGTACACTGTGGTTGTGTACTGATACTGCACTTGCTCTTTCTTTGTTGAGTGCATGAAATCTTCAGGCAGCTATTGACAGACATCTCTTAGAAGATCAGTGATCACTTTCGAATTCAAGGGTGAGTCAGTTCTTCCGGCCTGCCATGAGTTCTCCTTTCATCTATGTCCATATTTCGGACTTAGACTTTTCTAGTTAGTTATTAGTTCGATAGTTGGGGTTGTTTCCTTTCTTGTTTAGACTTTGGTTCATTGTTAGATGTTTTGGTACATTGACTTTCAGGTTCTAGGTGTAATTTCCGCATTGTTTAGTTGTTAGATCTTTTGGGAGTTTATGGGAACTTCAGTCTTTAGCTATTTAACTTGCTTTTGTAACTTAAATGCTTTAGTTTTTGGTTTAGTTGCTTGGTTTGGGTTGTAGTAGTGGTTCTCCCGCCGGAGGGTTAGTGTGTGTGCCAATCACGATGGTCTGGATCGTGACAAAGTTGGTATCAGAGCCTAGGTTAGTTGATCTTAATGTACCAAAATGAGTCTAGTAGAGTCTTGCAGAACGGTACGGGAACGCCTTTACTTTTCTTCGAGAGGCTATAGGACTTTAGGAAATATCTTTGTTTTCTCTTGTCTCCTTTCATGATATGACTTGATTCCAATTGGTATCTGGCGATTCAAATTGGTATCTGACCTCCTTCATTCTCCTGTCCGCACATGGTTAACACTAGATTTAACGACGTCAAGCCCGTAGCTCCCGTCAATGCTCCAATTGAGGAATCTGCAGCGAGAGGTCGCAGTTGAGGCAGAGGTAAAGAAAGAGCTAGGGGTAGAGGCCGAGGAAGAGTGGCGCCTACTAGAGATGGTATCCAAGCGACCCTTGACTAAGGAAATCCACACCTTGGAGTCTAAATTCATGCAGTTGTGAATCTTTGAAAGAGGGGGGTGGGGTGTTAGCTAGCATTGAAGTGAGGGTCACATTCATTGAGGAGATTAAGGCCAAACAATTTAATGATGAGAATTTGGAAGGGCTTAGAAAGAATACTGTGACTGGTAAGGCACAAGAGACCACTCTTGATGCGAAAGGTGTGCTCGATTTTAAATGAAGGATTTGTGTTCCTCGAGTTGATGGCTTAATTAAGAAATTGTTAACAGAATCCCATGGCTTGCGATATTCTATTCATTCGGGTGTGACCAAGATGTACCGAGACTTGAAGAGAATTTATTGGTGGTCGGGCATGAAGAGAGATATAGGCGGAGTTTGTGGCTAAGTGTCAAAATTGTCAACAAATGAAATGTGAACACCAAAGGCCTGCAGGTTTGCTTCAAAGAATGTCAATTTTGAAATGGAAATAGGAGAGGATAGCCATGGATTTCGTGGTTGGTCTTCCCAAGACTTTGAGGAAATTTGATTCTATTTGGGTAGTGGTTGATAGATTGACTAAGTCATCCCATTTTATTTCGTTAACAATAGATTATAATGCTGAACAATTGACTAAGGTGTATGTGAAAAAGATAGTGAAGTTGCATGGAGTTCCCCTTTCTATCATCTCATATCGTGGTACCCAATTCACCTCCAAGTTTTGGAGGAAATTACATGATGAATTGGGAACACAACTCACTTTTAGTACAGCTTTCCATCCACAGAAGGACGGATAGTCCGAGAGGACTATTCAAGTGTTGGAAGATATGTTGAGGAAATGTGTGATTGATTTTGGAGGGCATTGGGATAAGTTCTTACCTTTGTGTGAATTCTCTTATAACAATAGTTATCACTCCAACATAGATATGGCACCGTTTGAGGCACTTTATGGGAGATGATGTAGATCACTCATAGGTTGGTTTGAGGCTGGAGATGTGAAACCTTTGGGGGTTGATTTAGTGAAGGATGCTCAAGATTAGGTGAGGAGTATTCAAGCTAAGCTTTTAGCAGCCCAGAGTAGACAAAATAAGTATGCGGATCATAAGGTAAGAGACATGGCGTTTCAGACCAGTGAGAATGTTCTTCTTAAGGTATCACCCATGAAAAGGGTGATGAGATTTGGCAAGAAAGGTAAGTTAAGTCCGCGAAACATTGGTCCCTTTGAGGTTTTTGAATGTGTAGGACCGGTGGCGTATAGATTGGCTTCACCTCCTAATTTACCGGGAGTTCATCCGGTATTTCATGTGTTCATGTTGAAGAGGTATCATGGTGACGGGGATTATATCATTAAGTGGGACTCAATTGTGTTAGACAAGGACCTTCAATATGAGGAGGAACCAGTTGCAGTTCTTGATGTGCGTAAGTTGATGACCAAGGAGATTAAGTCCGTAAAAGTTCAATGGAAGCATCGTCCAGTTGAGGAAGCTACTTGAGAAATCGAGAAGGACATGCGAGACAAGTATCCCCAATTGTTTGTCGATTCAAGTACTACTTCATCCCTTCTTTAGCCTGTTTTTCCTAAGTTTTGTCACTTGAGGACGAGTGATGGGTAAATTGGTATCTATTGTAACCATCGGGTTCTGTCGTTATAGAAAATCCAACGGGAAAATTTTTTGGATCGGAAAACTTTTTCGTAGTAACTTAGAATTTCTCAACCTAGTCCAGATTTAGACGAAATCGGAGTCATTAAAGTCTAGAGAAATCTGGTAGAAATTGGGTGATCTATTTATGATTTTGATTACATGAGTAGTTAGATAAGTCGTTAAGGAATCCGTACGACTTTACAGAATTGATTTCGAGCGAGTAGAATTCCCGGAATTAATCTTAGCGTGAACGGTATTTTTTTAGCGTCATTGGTTAAAGGTATCTTGTGAAATGGGGGTCTTGGAATTATTAAAATAGTTCACTATTTCATGCAAGCCATTTTAGCGATGGTTTTGGTCGCTCTGGCGGGGCCGTTGTAGCGGGGTAAGGGCCGCTGTGGCGGGCCAAACGCGACTTAAGGTCGTAAATAAACCCCAACACGTCTTTATTCTGCACTTTTTAATTTTTAGAGCTAAGGAACGAACCCCAGGCAATTCTTGACAGTTTTTCACCATTCTTGAGGCTAAAGGTAAGGTTTTAACTTCCCGAATCCATTTTTCGATTCGTAGAGCGTAATCTAATGGATAATTATCGATGGAGGAAGGTTTTGATCTAGAAACTATGGTGGAAAAAGCCCTAATTTGAATACTTGGGATCATGGGTATGATCTAGGGTTGCTAGAATTGTTAGTAATCCGGGTAATTAGTGATTATTTATTGATTCCCGTAGTATATTAATTTTTTGTAGACCAAGAACAAGCGGAACAAATTCGAAAAGGGAAGGATCAAGTTTCTTAGGGCTCAAGCTTGTTTCGAGGTAGGTGATGGTGGTGATTCTATGATTGTGTGATGTTTGTTTGTTCTTGCTTCATTATGATACATGTTTGTATGCGAATGCTACATTATTGATCACACTAATTGTAAATGAGGATAGATGAATGATGAATGCCATGAATCATGACTTGATTGTATGATTATGAGAATGTACTTTGTGATTGTGATTGTGGCTTGTTGAATGGATCGGGTGTTGCGTTCCGACACACTAACTTGGATCGGTTGCCACGTTCCGGCATAAACATTGGATCATGTACCATGTTCTGGTATGCTAACAATTTGGGTTTGGGTTCCATGAGAGGATCAATGATTTGATGTAATTGTGTATCTTGAGAAATGTGAAACTGTTCGTTATTCGTAAATGATGATGATATTGTATATGTTTGATATATGCATGTGATTATATTGTTGTGATGACTTATATATGTTGCACTTAGTGGGATTGCCGCGTGATCCTACCAGTACACTGTGGTTTTGTACTGATACTGCACTTGCTCTTTCTTTGATGAGTAGAGAGCATCTCCAGGCGGCTATTGACAGACCTCGCTTAGAAGATCAGTGATCACTTTCGAATTCAAGGGTGAGCCAGTTCTTCCAGGCTGCCATGAGTTCTCCTTTCGTCTATGTCCACATTTCGGACTTAAACTTTTCTAGTTAGTTATTAGTTCGATAGTTGGGGTTGTATCCCTTCTTGTTTAGACTTTGGTTCATTGTTAGATGTTTTGGTACATTGACTTTCAGGTTCTAGGTGTAATTTCCACATTGTTTAGTTGTTAGATCTTTTGGGAGTTTATGGGAACTTCAATCTTTAGCTATTTAACTTGCTTTTGTAACTTAAATGCTTTAGTTTTTGGTTTAGTTGCTTGGTTTGGGTTGTAGTAGCATGGTTCTCCCACCGGATGGTTAGTGTGGGTGCCAATCACGACGGTCTGGGTCGTGACATGATACTACATCATGTATCTGATGCATACTTATGTAATGTATCTAATATGTATTTATTAGTGTCTGATCAATTTGTTTACATATATCTACTATGTATTTGATACACACCGAACATGTATATGATATATGATACAATGACTATGATACATACTTCATAAAGTTGTTCAGATACATTTAATTTAATATTTCATATAATAACCATGCAACAAACTCTGTCATAGTTTGAATGAATCAGATACAACATAAATTTTGTATATGTATGTATTTATAGTTTAATTTATCTTCTTCTTTTTAAAATTAAAGTCTAATCTAGATACATTTTTAAATAATAAGTAAACACTCAATAATATTTAGATATATTAAATCAGTTCCAGATATATGCTAAAAAGGTATAATTCATATACAATTTTGTAAATTCTACTCCAAATACAATAATACTAAAATTTTAATTTGATGTATTACTGAAAATTCATCATCTTTCAAGAAAAGATATAACTCATGGTGATTTACTCAAAAATGGTAAGTCATCATACACATGATTTACTCCCATTTAATTTTTAAGTATACATAATTACATAAATGTATTTCTCATGTATTCAAGATACATATTTTTGGATGTGTGCGAACTAAGAATAGTAATAACCTGCAACAAACCTATGTCATAGTTTAGATTAATCATATACAGTTTCATCTTTGTATATGTATGTATATCTGTAGATTAATTATTATCTTTAAGTAAATCTAATTCAGTGACATATTTTTAGGATAAACTACAAGACATACATCACTATCATATATTCTTATCTTATCTTTATTTTCAAACAATTACATATATTACCATTTTAATATTTTATATCATATATTATTGAAGATACAAACAAATATCATATCCCTTAAAATTAGGATTGATTAAACATATTTACACTTAAACTCCACAATTAATTACATTTTAATAACAATCAAATATCTTTCTCTCTCATCAACCTCCTCCAATCTCAACTCCATTAGTATCTCTCCCAAAACATACACGGCAGGAAAAAAAAGATGGAGCACTAAATACACCAGGATATATTGAAGAGAGCAAACCACATACAGTTAGCTCCAAAGCCTCAAGTGAACTATCAGCCTTAAGGAAGCTTCATCCTTAGTAGAAATAACCTTCAGAACATATCTTAATATTATCATATGTTTTATTATGTTATTACAAGGTGTTTGATTATTTTCGTATGTATCTGATTTACATGTATACATTATGTTTTAATTTAGATGCATTGTTAGTTATGTATATGTAGATACAAGAAATGTGTATTAGCTTTTATGATTATTCTTTCAACTTTTATTTATCTCAGATATATGTGTTTATTTTGAGATACATTGTTATTTAAATTTTGGTAGAAACATGAAATGTACATTATTTTAGGTAGTTTTCACAAAAGGAAGGAAATGATTTTGAAAGTTTTGAATTTTTTTTAGGAAGTTGTTATGGTAGAACAGATACTCAAAGTTGTTAAAGGAGTGATTTACTCCACTAATTGAGCAATTATGTTATGCTACATAAATAGACACACGTTTGTAATGTATCTAGCTATTGACATATTTCGAATACGTGTATCTCGAAGAGGAAGCTCGAAATTCATAGTAACAAATTCGAATTTTGAAAAAGAAAAGTTGTTCACTTTGTTGTTGCTCGAAAATAAATGGAAAAAATTCAATTTTAAAAAAATCATTTTTAGAAGTTGTTAGACTAGATATACTCAAAAGTTGCTAAATGATTGATTTTCTCCTTAAATTAAGCATTTTAGTTACAATCCTAAATTAAACATGTATCTTGCTTTGTCAATTTTGCGGATACGTGTATATGTGGAGTTAAGATACATGATGTATCCAACCAACGAATGTGGTACATAAAGTAATATTTGAAACTACTGTGAATACTAGTAATTATGATCTAAACAAGTGAATTTACGTTGTTTCATCTATTTTTAATGATGAGTAAAAAGTCAATAACATTCAGAAGCTCAGGGCCATCTGAAATTTTTAATATGTTCAATGCATGTGATTGATGTCTAGAATTTTGCAAGTGTTTGCAAGCAAAATGAGAGGTCTTGTTCAATCTAGGATGTGTAGAGATGTTTTTTTTTTTAATTTCATATATGTCATTGACAAACCTAATTATATGTATCCTAGTTTGCCCCATTGATCTACTTTTTGAGAAATTGATCCTAAAAGTCAAGATTAGATTCATAATATAGCTAAGTTTGAGAATAAAATTCCTTATATTTGCATGTTTAAGTTGTAAATATGTCTTTGTGTTAACCAATGTAAGTATGCGTTTTGTTGGGTGAAATTGTGTGGCAATGGAGCTTAAATAAAGTGGAATATGTTTGGTTCTGTGCCACGAAGCCGGGGAGTGAAATTTTATTTCACTTGGTAGTCAGATTTGCAACACACTATAATTTTTGGGCGAAAAAACTACATCAATTTGTAGGATTTTTTTTCTACTCTTTTTCATCTTTTAATTATTTAATGTATTTTGAAGAATTAAACCTTGAGAATCGAATTATGAGTAGCTAAATCCTATCTTTCTAGGTTGGGGTTATGAATAATTGTTAAGTATTGAAACTTTAAATGAAGTTTGGTTATCATTATGAGTTATTCTTGTGTTCTTATTTTCATTATTTTAATGTTTGATCACTATTGGGATATACATTTTGTTTTTTTCCTAACTCGGGAGAGGAATTGAGAGATAGAATGTGGAACATAGAAAGCAAGACCATTCTTTGTGAAAATAAAGGTTGATTTGTATCTAGGATGGGGATATACCTAGTTTACCTAGCTTGATTAAGAAAACAAAAGAGAGCATAATGCTTCGTAGTGGGTAAAGTCTATCTCGTTCGATGATGTAGTTAAATTATCAATTTTAAAAGACGGTTTGAGGTTCGAAAGACCATAATCATAATATTAAACTCGTAAGTGATCAGTACCATGCTAACTAAATGGAGTCTAAGTGAAAAATATTTTGCATGAATTTATAGTAAAACCGTACCTAGAATTTCCCAATTTATTGATAATTGAATTGAACCCCAAGTCGAATTCAAATCTTTGATACTTAGGTTTCTTAATTGTTCATTGCAATTGTTTAGTTAAAAACAATATTCGGACTCTCTTTGCACACTTGCACTTAATTATAGTTATAAACAAAATTAGACATTTACTAGTCAAAAGTCCTTTCAGCTCAATAATTCGGCTCATAAAAATTACTATATTACTTATTTGACCATATACACTTGTGTGTACAAATTGAACCCAGCAGAAACCACCCTACAAGCCTAACCCTTTTGATTTGAATGACCTATATTTTTGAACTTATGACCTCCAGTGAGCACTTGATATGTTATGAACTTTTTAAAGCTAATTAAAGAGTTCGTTGAGTTTTGAGTAGAACTATATTTAAAGGAGAAAGGTGCACCCCAAAAAAAAATGAAGCTTGAATACCACTTAGAGGGAATTGAAAAGAAAAATGTGTTTTAAAGAATAAATACATAATTTAACAATTCATATAATGACTGTCTTAGTAAAAAGATATTTTCAATTGAATTGATAAATTCTTACCTAAAATTAATAATTAAAAAAAAGGTATTCGATGAAATCAATTATAAAAAAAGATATTAAGTAATTATATTTGCATCTAAATTTTTGATTTTTTTAAAATAAAAACATATGTTATATATTGAATGAGTGGATTGTCCATTGAGTTAATACATGAACTACTTACATTCATGCATACCTATTTCCTAGGTTCTATGAATCATTTTGAATAAAAATGTATTATATATTAATTGGGGATTTAACATAGTGACTTTTAAAATGATTTATCAACCTATAAATAGGGTTGTCATTCATTATTGTAACTTGTAAGTGACACTGGACGGACGACATTTGAATTAAATGATCTTTACATTCTACTCATATTGCTTATGTTTTGCAACAATATGAAGTTTATTTAGATTTTAGAGTTGAGTCACCTCTGACTTTTTTTTGGTTTCTTAAATTAAGATTTTTTGATTTTTCACCCGGTGTCCAGTGTTTGATATCCACATTGGAGCCTGACTAAATCCAAATTAATTCGTGCCGGGAAGTCATATGGGGGGATGAAACCAGTGGTGGAGCCGAAGCCAGAATTTTTATTAAGGGTGTCCAAAAATAATAGTGTGTGACTGTCAAAATAAAACAAAAAATATTGTGCTATTTGGGATCAAACCCAAACTCCTTCATTCAAATGGACACTCATTACCACTACTCCAAAGGCATAACTTTTGTTAAGTGTGTCCAGTTTTAAATATATATCATTTAAATGTAGAATTTGACATATATATACAACATAATTTTCCAACGAAGGGTGTCCAACTGGACACCTTGGGGTAGCTATAGCTACACCCATGGATAAAACGCTTATTAACAAACGCGACTTCGTACTCAGAGGGACTCGAATCCAAAACTTCTGATTAAGGATGAAGGAGTACTTAATTACTGCTCGACCATAACCCTTGTTGGTGGTGCTGCCTTTAACTGCCATGTACATGTTATGTATGGGTTGTTTTGATAATTGGTCTATATTTGAAGAATATCTATACAAAGTAACCAGTATGGACACATCCACTTAAGTCAAATGAAGGAACCAAACAATACAACTTTCAAGAGACTAATGTAACTAAATTAGTCAACAAACTGCTCATGGATCATTGAGAGGGAAATCTTCTCTAAGTAGGTGTTTGGCCATGCGATATCATATCACGATATGGTATCGTGAGATGGAATCAGCATTTGAATATGTGATTTTACGCTAATTTCATCTCATGATTCCATATCATGAGAGGTGATATCATATTCTTCAAAAACCATGATATGAAATTACATGGTGATTTCATATCATGATTTGAGATATTTTAATACAATAATTGATTCATGAGTTTATATTTTGTTAAAACAACCCCACATTTATATCTACTAACCATTTGTTTCATATGTAAATAAAATTTATAATCACATCATTACTTTTTAAAATTTATTATTCTCACTGACATAAAATTTATTATTCTCACCAACATATAGTCACTTTAACTCACACCTCACGATTGTGGAGTAATAAAATCTTGAAGAGCCCGTGAAAGGTGATACCATAACTTGTTGCCAATTGAGCATCGGACCACGCGGGTTCAAATTGAGGAGCCTTTGGGTATTTTTCTAACCATCATTGCACGAAATGATAGTCAACGCTCGGCAAGTGAAACTTTTCAACATTCACTTGAAACAATTAACCGGCATGTTAAAATA